>JAOBRG010150324.1:0-18585 GCA_027574985.1 Umimayanthus nakama | reverse complement strand
AGTGATTATTTGTGCTGCTTGAATCCCACAGTTCCTTTCGGTTCCAGTATTGGACTATTGACTATGACAACCTTTTTCGAAATAGCTGTATATAAGTTTGTGGGTAACCGATGCAGATTAACGAAGTTTCATGCGAAAACACGACAAGCTAACTCGGATCGAACACGGATTAACAATGTTTACACGATCAGTAGAACTAACCAGGGTTATGATTTAACCCAGGTTCAACCTGAGTTAGCTTGTACCGTGTAAAAGGGCTTAAGAGAGACGTGTCCCTCTGTGACGTTTAACTCTAACCAACTTTAATTGCTGTTTGGTTAAAGGTAAACAAGAAAAGCATGTTCTTGACTCTTATAAAATTCAACACTTTAGTTCTTCAAAGGTCATCTGTCAAGACTATCCCCTATTTAAGAGTGCTAAATAGATTTTTGTTGTCGTTGATGTGTTCTTCTTCCGCGCACAATTGCTCAATAATGCAACAAGTTTTAAAAATACATTTTTTGCAAACAATACATAAAAACCAATGAAGAGTTCCATTTTTATTCTGCTCGAAACGCAGTGTCATTTACCAACATACAATATATAATATATCTTCTATAAAAGACTTTGCTTTACAAGCTGTACAGCGTAAAAATTTTTTCAAAAATACAAGTTTATAGTAATAAATTAAAATTACTTTTAAATAAATATTGGACAACAAGCGCATGGAAAATGCCCAATGAGAAAGATTTAAAATAAGTTAGCTATATACAAACATAATGTTCATCAATATTTTTCATTTAATACCGGTGTATGCTGAAAAAATGGCTTTTACTTTGTTGCACGTTTCGGCCACCAGAAAAACCGAAAACACTTGCAAAACCACAGTACTTGAGTAAGTTGTAGTTCTATTCTTGTTTCAAGTCTCTCTGTTCCGCCAAGCATATTGCTATTCGTCTGCAGAGTTCCGTGTTTGTTTCTTCTGGAAACAACAGCGTCTCGTTTTCTGTAGAGCACACTGCTTTGTAGAACTGTTGCTTCTTACGGAATATAGATTTCTTCCTATTCGTTCGTCGTTTTAATCCGTGCATGAAGTAATCAAGCTGACCAACATCCACGTCGACAAACAGAAGTTTCCGATCCGTAAACTGTGGAAAGGTAACATAGCTTTTAATAAACGCATAAACAATATCAAGAACACAACTGAAGGGGAAAATATGACAGATGTAAGTAAATGGGCGCTTTACATTTGTCGGGTCTGACAAGCCCTTCACTTTCGGTTCTGTAACAGAAAGCGATGGCTGCTGGACCTGGTTCTTGCCAGACTTGCTAACAGCAGCTCAGTTTTGCCTTTCAGCTGAAGAAAGCACACGAATTTGTACTTGTTATCGCATGGGGATCGTGTTTTCACACGTGTTTTCAAAGTTTTGCTTAACTGCCTCTCGCCAAAACCCTCGAAGTACTACAAAATGCACCGGCCCATTGTTGCTCAGCAACCAATCACAACAAAGCAATTTTAGGGTGAGGCAAGGCGGAAACAAGTGCACGCGCACGCCTAAGAGGCAAAAATTCACCATCGATATTTTTCTTGATCATTAAGGAACAACCACTTAATCCGAAAACTTTCCCTAAAAAGTATTGGAGAACAAGATTCTTGGAAAACTTTGCGCCATAAGTACACCATATCACTTGTTACTCAAAACATAATTTCGACACCATGTATTCAGTCAAATTTCGACAATACTTTCCCATCAATTTAGTTACCACGGCATTGCAAGTGATTTGTGACGTCAGAATTGTTGCACAGTACCATTCTGCCATGGACTTTGTACTGTGTCAAACTTTAAAACTTCTACTGGTAGCTTTATACTTGTAAACATTGGGAACAAAGCAAAGAAGGACTAAGTGGTGTTAACAGGATTTAATAAAAGGAATTTGAATGTTCAGTTTAAGAGCTAACCGCGACTCCATCTCCGCGTTCGAACATCGAACATTCTCTGAAAAACGTAACGTGTAAAACGCCACACGTCAGTTTAATTACATGAAAATAATCATCTTAGGTAATTATGTTGAATTGCCTAGCTGTAGCTCCTCGCCTCTTTCAACGGGACTAATCGAGAAAAGCCTGAATAATTTGGCTAAAAATGACCACAACGAGTTCACTCAGAGTTCACTCAGACCGACTGATTAGTTAAATTAGGTGGGAAACTTTATGCAAAAGAGTTGATGTAAAAAAATGATGTGATGCAAACGGAGAGACTAGGGAAGGATAAGTCAGATGGTAAGGAACAGGAACAATGATTTGAAATGATTGCTAAAGGAACTGACTAAATTACTTAAGTATACCTGGGACACAGAGTTTTCATCAACAGATGTTCCAGACAAGTCAACCAGGAAACAGCGCCACTGCAGGGCGCACTGGTCAAGGTGCCGTGCCAAAACTGCTAACAGCTTCACCTGAAAAAAGAAAACAAGGCAGGGTCTTGTACTTTTCATGCACAAGGCAAAAACACAATCGAAAAAGTGTTCTTAGTCACACTTCCAATAACTTCGAAAAAAACCTACATAGATAAATAGTTTTCCCTTTCTTCTACAGGTAACACTCTTTTTAGACTCTCACACAACCGTTTTAGTTCTGAACTTGATAAAGGTTTGAATGCTTGCATATGGACAATAACCCCGCCACCTTCTCCGAACAATCTGATCATGAACCAAGAGGTTGAATAAATACATCCCCAAAAAGATATGTCACATGGTGTTGTTACTTGTATCTAGCAAAACAAAGATGTGGTTTCCCAAGGTACATACCACTGGTGCATAGGAATCTTCAACTAAGTCCTTCAGTTTGATTCTCTTCATGGGATACCTTTCAGTGTCAATCTGTTGGAATGTTTGCTCGTCTAGGGTGAAGAGGAATGGAGCCAGTTCAGAGTCTCCTTTTAAAATTAAACTTGGTAAAACTGTCAATTGAACTTATACACCACAGTTTAGTTAGCAACAAACACACACTGGAAAACAGAATTGAAATTGCACCAAGCGACACATACTACGTGAAGTTAATTGGTTCCACTTTGAGGAGTGATTTAACTTAAATTATACAAGGAAAAACATCTAAGTGGCAAATATATCCAAGCAGTGACATCTTCCTCCCCATACATTTAAAACTTTAAAATTGCAAGATATTCAATATGCCATTATCACCATACAGCATTTATAAGTTGTAGACCTTCAAAAGCCAAAAGTTCTCCAATGACCACAGGTGCAAATCATGCAGCACTCTGCCCCTCTCCCCCTCCCCCAAAAAAGGAAAATGTAGATCTGCTATTGATTTATACCCTTTCAGCCCCAGCCAGTTTGTCAGTGATTTATTTTCCTCCTTTATACATAATTCACACAAAATTCATTGTTTGGAAATGAGAACAAAACAAGAGATCATACACAGCAATTTATCAAAGATGAAAAACAATATTCTCCCAATATATTTCCAAGGAAACTACAGAAAAATTTAAAGAGAATTCTGTAACACAGCATTTGGTTTCTTTGGGACTGAGAGGATTAAGAAAAAAGATATCAAAATTTGTACCAAAAGCAAAAAGGATCACTGTATCAAGCACTCTGTTGGCAGTAAAGTCCATTTCTCCAGCAAAGAAATCCATTACAGCTTCCCAAATATGTGTTGCTGTAGAGGCAGATGTATCCACAGTGACCAATCTGTCATCACCATCAAAATAGTTAACAAAGTCTTGAACAGAATTACTGTATAGAGTAAATCGTCGCTGAGTTCTTTTAGTGTCCATTTCATCTCCAGAGTCTTGCATCTCGCCACTCTTCTTGCCATCTGGTGAAGGTGGTGCGATAACACAGGCGTGGCTAGCTTTGATATTGTTCAGCAATGTCTCTTTTGACAATGTCAGGTTCAGTGCAAAAGCACATGGAAACTAAAGAATCAAGCAAAAAACAGAGATATCATTTTAAGGTCAGTCTATATAAATTAATTAACTTCAACTAATAGCTTAGTGCTACTAACAGTTATTTGGAATAAAATATATTTTCAGATGTGGAATAATCACAATACAAGGAAGTTTTACCCAGACACTGTAATCCTCTCTCTGAGTCTCCCACATTTTGCCAAAATCTCCTTGGTACAATTCAAAAACTGAGGTTTAAATTGTACAAATAATAGTTGTTTGGGGTGATAAATGTGGAAATGGGGCAACAGATCTCAGATTCTGTTTTGTTCCAAAATCAGTCAAATGTAACTGTATTGATGAAACATATAATAAAGCCTTGTTCCATAGTTGCTTTCCCTATGTAGAGTTGTCTTCCCAAATCTTTGTTCAAAGATTTGTTAATCAATCCAGTTTTCTTCACAAAGAGACTGTGGCTCAGTGGCAACCTTGACCCCAGAGCCATGTTCATTTCAGAAAATTAAGTGGGGAGGAGGGAAGGGGGGGTTAGGTGGGAGGTGCCGCCTGTACCTTGACAGTGACCCTGTTTTTGGTAAAAAGTTCATGACAATCATGGAAAGTTGATACCCTGTTCAATATGATTTTGAGGTCAAATTTCACATTTTAATGTCAAAATACAAGATTTAAAAAGCCTGTTTATAAAAAAATCTTCAAAAATCTTTGATTATGACTGGACAGTCGAAAAACCATACCCTGAACAGGGGGGATCCAGGATTTTGAAATGGGAGGGGCACCAACGAGCGCCAAAGGCACGAGCTTTCTAGGGGGGTCTAGGGGCATGGTCCCCCAGAAATTTTTGAAAATTTTAGTCTCTAAAATGACTATTTCCAGCATTTTGAGAGGAATTTTTCACTCGTTTAGTACTAAATTTTTGCTACAAAATTTCATTTTTGTAAAAATAAAAAATTCAATAGGGGGGGGGCACAGGCCCTCTAGGCCCCCCCTTGGACCCGCCACTGCCTGAAGGCCAGCACAGCCCCATATGCTATAATTTTTATGGCTTTAGTATGGGGGTACCCCCCCTTCCCTGGGGTGCACACAGTTTTCTGAAAGCCCAAGGTCAACAGGAGACAATGGGTTTCAAAGGGTTGTGTTGTTGTGGTGGCAGTGGTAAGGTGCATAAGACTGTGGTACAAACCTCCCTCATTTCCAGCTCCTGAGGTTGGAGTGTCACCTAGCCCCACCCCTTCAACCCCTTTGTATTACACTTCTTTCTGTATGTCAATCAACAAGTACAACACCTTACCTGTTTCTCAAACTCAATCATTTCCTTGCTGCAGTTCTTGATAAATGTTTCCACTCTCATCATAAACCTGAGATTTGGTATCAGATCAACCAAAACTGGCTGTAGTGGCAATTTATCAACCTCCTCACCAACTAGCTTCAAAACCCACTCTAATGTTAGATGGTGAGGTTCCTGTTTAAGAAAGTCTGCAATATTGTGTGTTCCCTCAACAGGCTCTTCGCTGAACTCACTTATCTTCTTTGGAAGATGTTTCATTACCAAATCTTCAGCAGAGATAAACAGAAATCCAAACATTGAAACCAAGTCATTTACAACAAATCCTTTGGATGATCCAGGACCACCTTAAATAAGACATTAAGGAGTATGTATGTTAGTCATAAACATAATTATACATGTATGTACCTGTAGCACTGATTAGTTACAGTCACAGTGAACGCAACAACCAAATCGCCTCCCCCTGATTGAGTATAAGCTGTCGTAGATAATTAAAACTGTCTTGAAATCATATGTGTTGTCACTTAAACCACGCCTTATAACCTTCAGTTCAGTTGTGTTTTCTTACTCAGTGATTAAAGACGCAATTAAAAAGCTTACTCCTGTAAGTTATGTCTGTATGATTCAAAGTAATATAGATAAACCATATTTCTAATAGCTTAAACAGGAAGAGGGTTATTTATAAGGGGGGGGGGTATCAAGGGGGAAGCACTTCCTGGGTTTTGTTGCTTTATAAGTTCAACCTAATGAATTTATTTATTTATTTATTTTATCCATCTTTTGACTACCTTAACTAGAGACTCAAAAAACCAAAATAAAATAAGTTTTGTTAAAGAAATAAACAGAATAAATAAGAACAATAGGTGTATATTGTATTAACCCTGTATCAGTTACAACTTATCTTTCAACTGTCAAGTGAATAAACAAGAATCACTTTAATTTGTAAACTTCAGTACTGTATCAGTGTATGCATGCACCACAAAGATGAGAAATTCAAACAAACATGTTATGATGCTAGGCTTCAGATGCAAATGTAACTGCAAGTTTTTGTTGAAAAACACAATGCATGTCATTACATGTGGCATTTGATTGCAAGCCTTTCCACATGAATGAACACTGAGTGAGCAGGGAAAAAATTTACAACTGTGTCACATGCATTTCATGACAGTGCCCAAGGGTAATACACATCAATAACAAACCCTTGTGGTGTTAACTGACATGATGGAAACAAGAACAATTCAAGAACTCAAACTGTACAAAAACTTAAATACATGTTCAACAAACCTTTGCCAAAACAAACTGGTTATTATTAAAAAAAACATCTTTTACTGAAGTGAAAGCACGTGAGCTAGACCCAGAGACAAAATCAGTATTGACTATTCGTGGTCAAATGGCTAAAATGAAGAGGTGGTCTAAATCTAAGCCAGTAATTCACAAAGGAAAAAACCCATCACTGTGGATGTACTGCAGTGCTTGTGGTATATAAAGCAATGTATACTATAATGTAATATATTACGTGCAGTGGTGTGCTGGTGTAACTAATAGTAAAATATAGTAACAAAAAATATCAATGTTCAGAGTCAGCGTTGTATTCTTTTGGGACTACAGCAAATGCCTCTGCGGATGAGGCCATCACTGCCCTTTCAGGCAATGCATTCCAGTCCCTGGTAGTCTCAGAGAAAAAGGAGTTTTGATACAGATTTGTGATGAGAAACTATTAACAAACTCTAAATTAAAATCTTAAGGTTTCTTCCTGTCCATTTTCCAATAGTTTCAGAGCCGGCCAGAAGATCTGTCTTATGACTACTGTACTAAATTGCTGTCTGACTCCTGTGCATAATTATAATTAAGTTTCTGGTAGGGGGTAGTGCAGTGCAGAACTAAACTAAAACCCTGCTGAACAACAAACTTTTTCTTACTTCTTCTTAATCCTGTATCAATTTTACCCCTGGAAAATTTTTTCTAAACGTGCTTATTATATTCATATGGTTTTTAATATTTCAATATCAGTATTATTGTTATTCTTAGGCTTCCTCCCTAAGGGCTAAGGGGATCAAAGCACAATCCAAAACAAATGAAATTATTTATATCCGCTTTCCCAAGCTGAAACCATTTCACAAGGCTACTGACAGAAGAGGAGTGGAAGACTGCCAAAGCACAATATACAGGTATTCAACTCAACTCAGGCCCATCTTCAAAAAAATCACCATGCAACTTCTTCTAAATTACATTACCACAGAACACCGTGAAGTGATGATGCAAGTTGTTTAATTACGTTGTTTTGTTTTTTAAAATTCATTGAATTGAAACACAAACGAAAACATTTATTGTTAACTGATAGCTCCGATAAAATTGGTTTTACCCAGTAATTTCGTATTTGCAAATTTCGAATGTTCTCATGAAATGAAACACGCTATACAGTGTTAGTTCATAATTTTTTCGTAATTAAAAGAAACAGGTGTGTTTTATATAATTTCTATTTTTACTCCAGGATTAAAACCAGATTGTTAATTATTTAGCGAAAAGCAATTTCACGGATCCATTGGCTGCATAAATTTGATTTATTCAATGATTTGGCATACACGGAAAGAAACAACGACAAGCAGTTAACCTGTTCGACTACCAAACTGATCTTTAACTCGTTTGACGTTGATGTTTTTGTTCGTCAGTAAAACTTATACACGTGTTGAGAAGGAAAGCCCTGTTTTACGTATGCGTACAATCTTTTATCTAGTTGAAAACAAATGAAAAGATTTCATTACGAGATTATGAGCAATAGATCGCGAAAATTATACTTCACTGTTTTTTTTCTCAAGAGAACGGGAAAACTGCACACAAACTACGAGTGTCAGCTGACTTTCAAAAAATCATCACATACTCTATACATGTTTTAAAGTCTATTGTTATTACTGCTATTTGTACTATTTTGAATGTCTAAAGTTGCAGGGCGGACAATCGCAAGCACGCAACAACCGATTTTTTTTTTAAATAATCTTCTGTCACTAGTCCTGCGCAGACATATTTTTGCAGCGACCTTGAAATGCAACTGAAATAATTTTCAAATGAACAGTTCAAGTGTTCAGATCAAAACTGTGAAAAAGTCGAAACAAGCGCAGCAGGTATAAGTTTAATCATAAACACAAGGCACACGTATCACTGTCCCATTGCAAGATCCCCTTGAAAACAGCAAGTTTAGGTGTATCCAACCTAAATTTGCGCTACAAAATTATATCTATCATGTCAACGATCGGTAACGTCATAGCAATATGGTCAAATTAGACTTACCAAATATAAACACGATGCGCCGTTCCTTGTCAATTTTTCTCACACCTGAACCAATCGCGACGGAGACATCGGGCTTTTGCACGAGCGTATTTCTCCGCGAAAAGTCAAAACTGCTGTCATCCTTCAAGTGATTGTCACTATTAGTACTAGTGCTTGCTCCACAGCCCATTCTCAGTCATGAATCACTTCAGCGCAAAACGAATATCTTCGAAAAGTACAAGCAATCAGTCATTTTGTTGCTTTTTCCCGCTCACGCTCACCAAAAGGACCTTCAGCCGGTCGTCCAGCCTGCCAGGGAACCGTTGCCATAGAAACTGTGCAAGAAGCCTGTTTTTAAATTGGGCAGCGGTTTTGTTTGGTAAAAACAAAATGGCGGACGATGTAAGGTTTGTAATGAAAGTGGCTTTTATTTCGCGATTTGTAACTTTTATTACCCAGGTAAGTGTATGTTCTATTTTATTGTTTTACTTCTGTATAAAAGGAACACAGTTATATTACAAAAATATTGTAACCAAATGTCGTAAAGTTCTCTTGGTAGTTCTGTTCTCAGCCTTTCTTAGTTTCTAGATCTTCTATCTGCTGTTCATAGTTCATACCCAGATTTAATTTGTTTGTTATCTTTTGACATTAGTTGTTTTAGAATACTGGTTCATTGTGTTTTCATTATTTTTCACTTTTAAATACATGTTGGTGGTGTTTTTGCATCTTTGGCATTTTTTGCCCCATTTTTGGTGTCTTTTTAGCTTCTTTTTGGACAATAGAAGGAGTCTTTTGGCATCTTTTTGGCACCTTCACTCACAAGGCCTGATACACCTTTTTGCATGGAGGTTCACAATTGTTGAAGATCAATAAATGCAAAAACTTTTAGATATCACTCATTACGCACACTACTTTATATGGATGTAAATGCATGATTTTATTTAAAAATATGTACATGAAAAAAGCAAGAAATTCATTGTTTTAACTGTGGTCTCTAATGCCTTTTTCTTTTAATTTGTGTTTTTGAGTAGTACCTTTTAGGGGTAAAAGTTTGCTTGTACTGCGCCAATACTGGTACCAAAGTATACACAATTCTATAAAGTGTTTTTTTAATTTACTGACAGTTTTCAAATTGGCCACTATTGATGATTCATATGATTCTCCTATAAATTGTTGTAACTTTCAAAACTTAGTTTTAAAGACTTTTTAAAAGATCCTTAAGTGGTTATTAATCCACAGTAACCCAAGTTTTATGATTCATTACAGGTTTCTATAAATGCCATTATAGAAGATTATGACTCCTCCTCGTCTGTGTTGGTGAGTGAAGGAACACAGAATGATATCATTTTCAAGATTTTTTCAGGAATGGCAAAGTGGGATTCAGTCTACTTTCTCAAAATTGCAGAGAATGGATATTTATATGAACAGTACATGGCTTTCTTCCCTCTATATCCAGTGGTTATAAGGTCAACTGCAAATGCCTTGTTCCTGTTCCTTCAATTTTGTCTAGAGTACAGAAGTGTGCTTCTCGTGTCTTCTTGCATTGCAAGTCTGGCCAGTTTCACATTTGCTGCAGTGATGCTGTACAAGTTGACTGCAACAGTGTTCAAGAGCAGAGAGATGGCCATTGTTTCATCCATCTTGTTCTGCATTAATCCAGCAACTGTTTTTATGTCAGGTGCATACACGGAGAGCATGTTTGCATGTTTGCAGTTTGGAGCCCTGTACTCCCTAGAATCTGAAGAACTTCCTTCGTATTTGCTGTCATCAGTTCTGTTTGGATTAGGTAGTGCCACAAGATCTAATGGGATAATATCAGCTGGTTTTATTGCTCATGCCGTTGTTAAGAAACTTACAGCTACCATTATTCTAAAGAGGGAGCAGTGGACTGGTAATTACAAACTGAAGTCAGTCTTGTTATCCTTACTGAAAATGGCCGTCAGAGGGCTTGCGCAAGTACTGTTCTACATTGGTCTAGTTGTATTTCCGTTCATCCTTTTTCAGTGTTATGGATACTTCACATACTGTGCACTCAGTGAAAGAGCAGTTGGTCAAAGCCCCTGGTGCAGCAAGTTGTTACCTTTTCCATATTCTTACATTCAGGACCATTACTGGAATGTTGGATTTCTGAGGTATTTTGAGTTGAAGCAGATGCCAAATTTCTTTCTGGCTTCCCCTATTGTCATCTTGAGTCTTTGTTCACTTTTCTCTTATTGTGTGAATGATCAAAACTTATCAACTGTGAAAACATTGGGATTAGTGTCACATGACACCTTGCAAAAAGGAGCGACAAGCCAGAGGTAGGTTTGTTAACTTTTTCATCCTCAAGTAACATATATAATTATGATCAATGTACTACAAGATTCTCATTAACTGTATCCATATGTTTCTTTGAAACAGATAAGAGGAAATTTTGCTGTTCTTCATGTATGTATACATACATACATATAATACAGACATTCATACATATAAATTATACATAGTTTACAAACACACGCACAAACATACATCCATTCATACATAGCAAGATAAAAACTAACACTAGCAGAGTGGTTAAAACATTAAAACTGTAAAATGTATGATTTTGAAACTTTAAAAATAGCTCTAACAATAATGCTTGGTGGTGATCATCAGATCTGATGATTGCCACCCAACATGAAACTTAATTTTTATTCAAAAAGTTTCAAAACTGAATACAGGTATTTTACAGTTAAATACATATAAACATACATACATACATAAATACACATACACATAGCTTACATAGTTTTACATACATTATATATACATGTACTCAATCTGTAGAAAGTACTGTTTTGTAGTTTGAGGGCTTGCTCATTAAGTTTTCTGATAATAAAACATGATTAGTCTAACTGAAGCAAAATTTTAAAGTGTGAGTAAATCGTTATTTTAAGCTGTGTATTATTATACTTTCATTCCAGCCAAGCCTTTAAAGATTACCACAATGTGTACAACCATCACAAGGTGTTTGTCTACCAGATTCACTTGTTATTTTTGACCTTGTTTGGATTTACAAGCATGCATGTACAGGTGAGTGGAATGCGAGATTGCAACACCTGGAGGTTTTGATTCACGAGACACAGAACCCCTGACACTCAGACACCCTGCTCTGCTCTGTACAAACACACAAACACAGATATTTGCACAGACATGTTTTGTTCATCTACAAAAACAACAAGAGTGAGAACCGGGACAGAAAATTATGACTGGGTAAGAGAAAGAAAGATGTAATAATTATTCAGCTACTTCATGTAGCATACTATTTTGTCTAAAAATACCTCTGATTTTTGAAACATTCAAAAAGGAGATTTTGGTAAAAAGAAGGGAAAAAAATGAGATTGCACCAAAACAAAAGAGACTCAAGTGGAATAATGTGTTCTGTTTAGTTACATGTAAACTTTCAAACTCCATTCATCAGTAAACTGAATCTTCCTTAAATGGCAGCAAGATCTCACTTCTATTGCAATGTTCTGTTGCACCAAATCTGTTTAAGGGTGCAAAGTTCAGCATTTTTCAAAATTATCAGGCTTGTTGATCAATTTTTAAATTTTTTGATACACTTTAACAATTTGTTTCATACTACAACCAAGAAAATGCAACCATTTGGTATTTGTAAGCAGTTTTGAATTTGTTGCCCAAAACTTTGTTTACTCAGACACTGAATTAACATTCAGTCAAAAGAAAAGAACTGTAGGGCCTGTGGCAGGGGTGCTTGGGGGCTTAAGCCCTCCCATTTTACTGAAAATTCTGAAGAGTAACTGAGAAAAAGTGTTTTCAGCCCCCCCCCCTCCCCACGCCACACACACATACGCTTTAAATCACTAGTCAGTGCCTCCCCCCTGACTTTCAAAGTAGCAGTCCCTGGACTGATGTAACTGAAACAAGAACAGCAGATGATTATTTTTAAAAGTTCATGTAAATGTATCTCATATTCATCCCACACAGTTAAAATTAATGGTGAGAGGGGTAGGAGGCCAGGGCTTGATATTGAAGTAGTTTCTTTGTGTGTGGCCAGGTGATGACCAGGTTAATCTGCTCTTCAAGTCCTGCTGTGTATTGGTACAGTGCACAACTGATTCTCAAAGAAATGGCGTCAACACGCCCCGAAGGATCTTCAGGTGCCTCCCCACTCATAGTTGGATTCTTTCTTCTGTACTTCTTCTTGGGAATTGCTTTGCATTGCAACTTCTATCCTTGGACATGATACTGTTCTTTTTTAAACTTAATAAGTGGTTGCACATTTGAGTTTAGGGACTGCATGGACATACCTGTATAACATAAGTCTTTATTAAATCCAAGATGCAGCATAAAACTGGACACCTAAATTATTTTATTTTTACAACTTTCAATAAAAAGAGATATATTGAACAACGATAAAAATGGTATGGTAAAGGTATATAAAATGTAATGTACAAAAGAAGAGAAAAAATTTATGAATTGAGGTACTATTGAAGAAGTTTTTTTAATCTGTTTGTCTTCCATTTGTATTGTGTAATATTCGTATGCAAAAAAATCCCTATGCTTGTCATTGTCTGCTGGGGCGGATCCACGATTTACTAAAAGGGTGTTCGAACAAACGTCCACCTACACAATCAAACTGTTGTTGTTATTTAACAAGTCTTTTTACACAGGAAAGAATACGGTAAAAATTATATTTTGGTTTCACCTTAGAGAGTTCGACCGAACCACCCCTGGATCCAAACCAAGTCTGAATAGTTTTTGGATTGACATGGATAATGTTTTTTCTATAAAAGGAAGTGCGTTTGAAAGAAGATACAAGCTACTAAATTGGATTACAGAGGTAGCACACAATGTTGAGTATCAGAATTAGGACTAGTCAAATGTTCAAAATTGACACAAAAAATCACTTATGCTAGAAAAAAAGAAAATATCGCAGAATTATAGGTTGAGCAAAAAGGGTTTTTAAAAATTACTAGACAATGGTGGTTTGTTAGTTGGTCAAGTAGGGTCTTTAAGCGTAGTCTTGAGAGAACTGAAAGCGAGGTTTCCACACAGCATTTATATTGTATTGTATTATAAGAAGCATTTTTACAAGAAAGTGAGACTGAAAAATGCCTAAAAGAAAAGGACATGCTAAGAACGCATCCGAGACTGAGTTTGTTACTCGGCTAATGTGCGTCGGTGGAACATCGCATACAGTAATGCGCATATCTACTTATTTCTCTTTAAATCTGTTTTATCTTCCTTGCTGGCCCGCAATGTAGCAGCTAATTAGTGTTTATGCTCCCGTTTGCTCTGTGCGAATGTCGCAGGCTGAAATGCATAGTTCAGTCTATGATAGGAAAGTCAAGGAGGCAGCTTATCTCGGCCTTGTGAGCCACTGCTCGAGTATGCAAGCCAGGCCTGGGATTTCTACACCAACAGTCTGACGGCGAACGTTGAGAAACTTGCAAAGACGGCAAGCCGCGCATTTCGTCATGTCAGATTATGGGAACTAAGAGCCAGGCCGTGTCACCAGCCTTGTAATCAACTTGGTTGGCACCCACTCCATAAAAGACGCGAGATTGATAGACTACGCCTTTCAAGAAGGGACTTGATAACCGCACTATCTCTGCTGCCTCTAGACTCCCTCGCGGGATCCTCCCGGACAACCAGAGACATGCACGCAGAATATTACATCCCGTTCCAATTCCGGAACAACATTTACAACCATAGCTTTGTACCTCGTACTCTTATTAACTGGAACCCACTCCCATAGCAAGCTGTAGATATTGCTGACATCGGGGTCAGTTAATTCCGTCTCTTTTTATAATCACTGTAGACCGCTGACTGACGCAGTGTTTGTACTGTATATCGGTTACCAAGGTTGCAATCAAATAACAGTGAATGCGAAGTGGAAAATAACAAATACACAAAGAACCAAATAACTTAAGAACATTTGAGGCAAAGTAAATGTAAAAAAAGTAAAGTGGTGCATTTGTATAGCGCCTCTTCCATATGAAGATGCTCAAAAGCGCTTTACAACGATCAGTTTACCCCCAGCGGACCAGAAGCAAATTAACAAAGAGGCCCATGTATGCTGGTACTCACTTTACCGACCCCAAATAGATGGAAAGCTGAGCAAACTTTAGCGGGAAAGAAGGTCACCCAAATATTCAACCCTCGACCAGGCCGGGGATCGAACCGGGGACCTCAGGGTTGGGAAGGAGATATCTTAACCACTGCGCCAATCCCTCCGCTTTTTTTAAAGTCTTAAGTCCTCGAAATATGTAGAAACATTGAGCCTCAGTTGGAAAACTACACCACCCGTAAAATTCATGCGAAACTATACCAGGGACCGTCACTGAAGGGGATTTTTTATATCCTCACTCAATCGGTACTGTGATTGTGAATACCGATTTATAAGGGTTTTCCTGAACTTTTCAGAGTCTTGTAAAATGCAAAAAATAGAATGATTAAAGTACCCAGAACATAGCCTGGCTTGGTTTCCCCTTCAACGCTGACCATCCTATCACTTTCCCACGCAACCACGCCCAAGCCAAGGATTGCACTAACCTCCACTTTCACGTTACACAACATGCCCTGCAATATCTCTTTCGATGGGGCTGTAACTGGTTAAGGCAAATGTGCAAACCATATGGAACTGATAATACCTCTCTTCACTGAGACTTCATTTCAGTACGTCCCCTGGATTGGAGCCGTTGCGGATGACACCCTACTTCAGTTGCACCACCACACCTTAGAAACACCACCTCCCTTGCACCTTAACAAGTCAGTTCTCGACGAACTCGACTCCACCTACCGCCCTCTCGATGGCACACTAACTGACCAGATAGCCACTGCAAATAAAGTTATTGATGATCCTGAGCGAAACAAGCACTACTACCGCAACCCACGTCATCGATTGCGCTGCCATTGAGTTCTCAGCCGTAACCTTTATACTAATGATCCTGTCCTTGATTCTCTTTTGCCGAGTATACAGGAATAATTGCCAACGCTGTTATGGACAACTCCAGTCAGTTTGCCGTCCAGATCCCAGCCAGATCCCTGCGGGTGCTGTTCCCCTCCCCTCTTCCGCGGCGAATTTGTAGCACGTTCTTCAGTGCATTCTTCCAAACCACACTAAACTACTGTTCCACCTGCAAGACATCCTACCAAAACACTTTCTGCCTCAACACCCCTTTTCAAGGAACGTCCCTAGAACGCTTTCTGTTTGTAATGATTGGCCAAACACTGGATTGGCACAGGCACCATATCCTGGGGTTTGTGCAAGCCTGTTCCTTCTTATTGGTACGCGAGGACTTCGTGCAGCACCCGCCAAACATTCCAATGTTCCAAACACAACCTACACAACATCACATACACCCTGTATGCTTCGGGCTACAAGACCACCGCGAGCATTCTCTGCGACCTCACTGCCATGACCAACCCATTTACCTTCATCGCCCACTTTGATCTCGTCTCCAGCCAAACGCGCATCCAGTTTGTCCTTACCAAATGGCAACACCGGGAGGAATTCATTAAGAACACCCAGAAGCCAGCGAAACCAGACACGCCTCACAATCCTCCACCACCCCTTCGTCCACAAGACATTACAACGTACCCCCAAAAATTCTACGAGCTCGTGGACCAGTGTGCTGAAGACGACTTCTTGAACTATGACTTATTCTTGCATCACTCTTACGTTAAAAACCTAGATATTCATAACTCTTTAAAATCGTTTTCTTAAGTCAACACTAAACTAACAAAGCTTTCAGTTTTACACAGTTTCTTGGGAGTATTGGAATCGTGGTTGTGCCTTCACTTGTAGAGAGCACAAAGTTTTCGCCTCTTTCAATCAATGCGATTGTAATAGCAAAAGAAAGACAACATAGAAAGACGCGTACTTTGTAATGTGTAATCGAGTTGTAAGTCCTCTTAACGCACGTCGGAGCTAATAAAGGAACCCTTGGTTGGAAAGCTACAGCGGTTGTACTCTCCTTCGCTGGACAAAGCTAATCTGCCCCACAGCAATATACTGAATGTCTTTGCATTTTCAATACACTTGGAACATTTAAATACCAAAGTCTAATGTACTTCAAAGTACACATGCAGACTTTCCAAATGGAACACTGAAAACTTTTCAAAAGGTGAAATACTTGCGCATAAATACAATCGGCGCTCTCGCTAAACGTTTGTCGACAAAATTAAACAACTGAAGTTTGAAAATGGTGTGAAAACAATTCCCAGGGACACTAAACTGGTTGCATTTTACATAAAGGCAAATCTAGTCAGATACGGACAATAAACGAACGTGGAAATTAAAATGTTTAGTCATTCGGTCTAACCACGTGACCATGGTACGGTAAACATGGTTCCACAACCATTAACTCGTTTTTTAAAAATTCATTGTTTTAAATAATTGTACTTGGTAAGGTTAGTTTGCCTTATCTTATCACGATACCGTAAATAAAGCTAAAACATGCAAAAAGTCAACACCTCGTGTAGCGTAACAAAACGAATTTAAATGAGGGGCATACTCGTTAGAAAGCTGATAAAGGAAACAAAGGCAATGTAAATGCGAAGTGATTACATTACTTCTTCTTACCCGCGAAATTTGAATTTTCAAACAATCTGACTGTTTGCTTTGGTCATTGATATAACGACCTCTGCGGGACTAAGTAACGTCAACTGGAGAGAGCAAAATGCATACAGGCGGAGATACAGCAAGCAGTTTCACTTTGCCGTACAGTGTTGTTGAGAACAGTTCTTTTTCTCAAAGAATGAGCTACGACGGCTCGGCGGATGATGCCTGCTCTAAGTCGTGGGGATCGTCTGCCTTCTTGGTTAAGGATCTATTGAAAGAGCAATGCCACCCATCGCCATCAACATTCGACGATGACTTTAATACAGTAAAGTTCGAAAAAGACTTGAAAGGGAAACTGTCTTCTGAACGATCTTTTAAGAAGCGAGATAGTTCTTTTCCTCAAGAGCAACTCACCACGAAGTCATTCACGTCAGTGAAGAAGTTCACCTTGTCGTCAGTTGAAGCCGAAGAGAGGCGGCATTATCATGGTGAAAATTTTCCACAGTTCAAACCACTATTTAAGCGAAAATCCACTAACGAACAGAAAAGAGATAATAATGTATATCATGACAACGAAAACTTGATTACCTGTTCTTTTGAAGAGGGAGCAGAACGGAGTTTACAACTTTTTGATGGCCAAGAGCGTCGACTCTTTCAGAGGCAAATGACGGAAAAAGGAGAAGAGGTTGACGGGACATTTGGAGAGAAGTCGGCGTTTAACACCAAACCACAAGTGGTTACTTACGGTCAGGAAACGCAAAAGTGTGTTCCGTTGCAGCAGCAATATATGAACCTTTCCGAACAGGAATCGTGGATGGCTCTACCAATTATTGTAAAGAAAGAACCAGAAATATCTCGAGGCTTTGCCGAATTTGATGATGAGAAACAGAAACAAGGAAAAAATAATCTTCCCTTGCGTAAAGTGATGAACCGAAATTCAGGATTGGTAGATCTTGACACTGAAACGGAGCGTCGTTTGCTCGACAGCCCCTGCTCCGCCGGTTCAGACGTGATGGACGGAGTTTCAACCCAGGAGAGAAAAACTCTGATAAAGTTGGATTCTCAAGAAGCTGAAGGTTAGTTATCCATTTTATGTGATTTGACAAAACCCAGTTTTACACCTTAGGGTACGTGTACCCTCAAGTCTACATTTTACATTTTAAACTAAGAGAAAGTTATTTCCAGTGGCGCAGCGAAGCTATAGGGTTTACAGTACACACGAGCCTTTGAAAAGTTCCCCAATAAATACTGAGGAGAGAACCTATAGGAAGTTGTATTTTGAATTAGTGCAATATAAAGGTAGCCTAGAGCATTTTGATAACGGTTGTTTACGTATATGTATAGTTTCTAAAATTACTTATGGGCCTGGGCCTTCGATGGCACAGTTTGGGACTGAGGGTCGCGCTATTGGTATAGAAGCAATGTCACAAGGTGGGCCTTTGTTCGGGGCCCCGGCCAGGCGCCAGGGTTTGGAGTTGAGATTTAACCCACGAATAGATTAATCTCCTCGAATATTGATTCGTGCTGTCATTTTGGGTGCGAGACCAGTCAGATTGCTTCCGGGTTCATTCGAGGACGTTTTGCAA
>JAOBRG010150102.1:0-18596 GCA_027574985.1 Umimayanthus nakama | reverse complement strand
AGAGGTAATCATACGACTTTGAGTGCAATTTGGAATTAATTTGCACGAGTGAGTTTTCAAAAAGTATCAAAATTTAAGGAGCCCTCAGGACGAGTTAAATTTGAAATTTTTGAAAAAAATCATGAGTGCAAATTAATTCAAAATTGAACGAAAAAAGTTGTATGATTACTTGTTATTATTAAATACAGTTCAATGGTTATTCGATTTCAGACAATTTGATTGGTTCGGTGGTCACAGGTTATATATGGAAACGCATGATTGTGAGGCTGTCATGCGACATTTGATTCAAAGGAAACGGAAGTTGTTTTTGAGTCGGCGGCTTCTTAAGACACAATTTATTTTCAAATAAATATTTGCCGGTGACAAATAATTTATTGTTGTGTTTAATAAAACTGTGTTTAATAAAACAATTATTCTACTCGACTTTCTGAGTATTAGCTGTTTATAACAGATTTGCGCTCCGCGCTCATCTGTTATTTATCAGCTAATATTCAGTGCAGCCTCGTAGAATAATTGTTAAATAACATACATGAAAAAATGTAATGATCGATCATTAACCGGAAGTAAGGATTCGTGTCTCCTTTGTTGAGTGTTTTAAAATTCTTTGGAAAACTTCGAAAAAAGCATCAGAGAGTAAAAAAACACATTCCGACAACTTTCCGAAATTTTAACAAATTTTTTGAAAATTTTCGGAATTCTTGGAAGTCTTTGAAAATCTTTGGAAGTCTTCGGAAGTTTTCGGGAATCTTCGGAAAAACCGACAAACGTCGCAAAATGCTAAAAACAACATTCCAGCGATTTTTTAATTTATTTTTTAAATCTTCAGAAATTATTGGAAGTATTCGGAAATGTTCGGAAATGTTCGGAAATGTTCGGAAAAATCGGGAAATGTTACCAAGTGCTAAAAACAACATTGCAGCAAATTTTGATTTTTTTTTAAAAATCTTCGGGAATTGTCGAAAGTCTTTAGAAGTCCTCGAAAATCTTCGGAAATGTTCGGATTTCTTTGGAAAAATCAGGAAAATGTCGGAAAGTTCCCAAAAAGATGTTCCGACACTAATTGAAAAATTTCGAAAATTTTCGGAAATCTTCGGAAGTGTTATGGGAGGTTTATGAAAAATTTTATGATACTCCAATCTGTCACAGCTGTGGACTGAAGATCAGATTTGTAATTTGCACTGGTATTACGCTTTTTGCACTGGTGTTACACTTTTTGCACTGGTGTTACTCTTTAACTGAACTGCTCTCAGCCAATCAGAATCGAGTAATTTTTTCATGTATGTTAGGATCATTATTATTATTATTGAAAATTATTGTTATTTCTGTTGTTCAATGTTAACCGGATTAGTTTTACAAATTCAGGTTTTCATGAACTCTAGTTTCTATGGACTTGAATCTTTTTTATTTGAAGTTCTTTTACACAATAGTTTCTTAAGCGAATGATTAATTGCAATTGCTTTTAAAAGCATATTTTTTATTCATGTGTTATTTTTATCAATATGTTTTTAGATATCTTATTAAGGTGAGTTTAAGTGAAATGATGGCAACACCTACAGGTAGTGTTCGGAGATGGCATTACGTGTATCTTAGCTATAAGACTGAAGTTTATAAAATGATAAAAAGTTATTAAATAATTATGTTTTTGACATGTATAATTCTCTCATCACGGCTTTTCCATAAAACTAGTTTTGCTCTACCCACGCGGTCTCACATCATTTTTAGCTACACCTGTACACCTTTCAAAATGTCTTTGGAGTTGCAAGATCTTCGTTTGTTACTACTGTTCTAATCATAGGCGAGTTTACTCTCAGTCAAGCAAAAACCTACACGGCCGCTGCAAGTGACCACAATTCTGTCACACTGGACGATGTCCAGTTTGTGTACAGAGAAACGCCCGACAGCTCCGACTTGGTAGCTTATGGCAAGGAGCGAGTTGCTAAGGCGACGTTCGACACCGAGGTCGTGGCCGGACCGGAGGGACCGCGGATTACAGGGAAGAGCAAGAATCAAGTACAAACTGGTTCGTAGTGTTTCACTTTGTAGCATCATTTTAGAGTCTTGTTTTCCCTTGTTTCCTCTTACAGTGAATGTAATCATGGCATCAAGCGCTACAATTGCTTCAGAGTAGTTTGTAGATTTCTATGTTTAAGAGGGAGGGAGACAAAATTACAAAACCTATAAGCCGGAAAAACGTTGTATCCGTAATTTGTTATTGCTTAGTGATCGTTTCTTAAATGTTAGTAAAAACCCTTTTGATTGTAAAGGGAGAGACAACTTCACCCTAGCCTCCTCCACTACTCATTGCCAGCCCCAATATTTACCACGCTACTGTAGTGGAAAACTAAAAATTATGCTTTGTGTACTGGCTGTCGATTGAGCTTACGAAGCACAAACTACAGGACTCCCATAAAAGTTTTGTATTTGCACAAATTCTGTACTTCACTACATCAGTATTAGGATTTCTTCAAAAGGGACAGTTTCCAAACTTGAAGTTTCTGTTCTAGTTTTTAGCTTTAGATAAATACGAAAATTATGATACAGCTTTGTATGGCTTTCAAAGATAATATCGTAAAGTAGCTATAGATCTTGGTCATA
This sequence comes from Umimayanthus nakama, assembly GCA_027574985.1. Taxonomy (NCBI): domain Eukaryota; kingdom Metazoa; phylum Cnidaria; class Anthozoa; order Zoantharia; family Parazoanthidae; genus Umimayanthus; species Umimayanthus nakama. Next base: position 16,001 of record JAOBRG010150102.1, on the reverse strand, counting down.
AACAACACCAGCATAAATTCTGAAACTATGTTTTGGTATAACTAAGCTATAATTTGTATTAAATAAGGTAGATTTAGAAGGGGAAGCCTTGCTGGTGTACAAGTTCATTCAGCTGTCAAAAGTTTTAGTTTATCAGCTTTTTACATATTTACATACCATAAGACCTTGAAAAGGCCCTTTGAAGTGTTCCTTTAAGTTATTAAGTTTGCAATTCAAGAGGTGCGCTTTTTGCTCTCCTTTCCTTCAATAAATGCTGCAAACTTAGAAATTGAAAACCATAAAACAATTAGTAAAACTGTTACACAAAAAAATTTAACCACAAAATCTGATTAAGAAAAACACGAACCTCGTTCTTTACTGTATTGAACATAAGTCCATGGAATTATTTTTAGATAACCTTCCTTTCGAGATTCTTTTGCAGTCCCAAGAAGGAAACTTTGAGGTAAGCATCGATGTTAAGTCTTGAAGGAATTTTTCCAGGTTTTACGTTATTAGTTTTGTTACTGTTTCTTTGTAGCAAGACACTCACTGCTAGTTTGTCATTGCAAATGGATGTGTAAAATTAGTAACCAACTATTCTTCAATTATTGTTTAGAGGAAAGAACCTATGCAAATATCTGTGTTTTGTTGTTCTGGCAGAGGTTATCGAGTTTATCTTATCGCTGATACCAAAGGTCCCAATACCCAGTCTACCAAGCCAGCTCCCACCAAGTATCGCTAATCCAATGAAGACTTTCCAAGAAGACATTGCTAAGGGAATCCTCGAGATCTTAAAACGGATGGGAATTTCCAACGTGCCACTACAACGTATCACAGACAGTGTTTCGGTTAACAAACTGGACGGAACTACCCGCCGGCTGGCTGGGACCGTCTCCTCTTCCACTGGAGGGGCAATGTTTACATTTGAAGCAGTCAAAAAGGAAGGCTTGGCTGTTGGCTTCACGACCAACAAAGTAATGTTTGCTCAGATAACTAAAACACTCTTTAAAAAGGAGCTGAACCTTTTCGGAAACACACGCGAAACCTCAGTAAGTACCAGTTGTGTATGTTTCCACAAAGAGCGGTTTTTGTTTCACCTCGCAAAACTTATTCACTACAAGATCATCCTTTTGTCTCATTTCCCAACAAACAATCAAACAACCAATATTTTGTTTAGACACGTGTTACCAAAGAGCTATAAAGCTTGTTCAAAAAACCAAAACAACAAATTATTACATTATTACTAGCTAAAAATACAAATCCATAAATACCTCTTATTAGCCGAGTGCGAGGTCCGTACGGCAAGTTATGGACCGAGTTTTTTCCTTCCTTTTATGGCTCAAGCGTGAAGCGCGCAGGCCATGAAAACAAGGAAGGAAAAAACACGAAACCATAACTTGACGTACGAACCGAGCAAACGAGGCTATTAGGTTATTTAATATATGGCTTAGTTGATTTTTCTGGTTTTGAAAAGGTGAACGAGAGCTAGTAGTCCGTACGGCTACTTACGGACCTGGAATTGACCAATCAAAGCACGCGAAATCAGTCAGCCACATAATAAATTGTTTATATTTTATGAATATATAGTCTTTGATAGTAAAGTAGACCTACAAAATTTTAGTTAAGCTCATAAAGAAGGCTAAGATACTATAACTCCACCTTCATCAAGTTTGTTTAAAGTCTTTAAGATTGGGCACCTTTGAGAGGTAGCTTGTTCCAGAGTTAATCACATCCCTTAGCTAGTGGATTTTAGTCAAACTGTTCGTTTGCCCAGTTTAAAAACTGTAGCTATTCGTTCGTAACCTGTTGAAAGGAAACTTTTTCTGGCTGTTCTTGTTCTCTCCACAAATCAAAATGAAAACCAAGACACAGCATTAAATGAACCAATCAAGTCTCCAGATATTCGGCTCGCGTTCGGTTTAGTTTTGCTGTAATACACCTTCCGTACCACCATTTAAGTATTAGGTAGGCTCTGTTACTTGAAATAAATCCATCCTAAAATATAAGACAGCGTAGCATTTAACTCTATCTTTCAGATGTCATCTCACTTTCCAACCTTTTCGTAAGAAAACATATTTTCCTAAACTAAATACTGAAACTCAGGAAGTACAGCAATTATTGCTGTACGTGAGTGCACTGTTTGCCAATTTTAAAACAGAGCGAACTAAACATATGTTGACAAGGGTTGCAGTATAACAAGTTCATTGTAAATTTGCATGAAGCTCGTGAGTATCTGAATTGGAAGCATTTGTTTCGTCCAATTAATTGCATTTTCTCTTCAGATTGGCATCGCATTTTCCACTGCTAAATTTGGCTCAGGGGAGGGATCATTGTTTGACAACGAGCCTCTTAAAACAACTATTGGAAGAGGACCAATACCCAAGGGACTTTATTTTTCAACAAGATTCCAAATGCCCGATGCCTGTGATGGCAGTTTCTGCAAACTGGCGCAGAAAATACTGGGAAAAGATACGTGGTTTCAGTTCACTGGCACTGTCTGGACAACGTCTTTCAAAATAACTTCATCAATTTTCGACAGAGTCATCAAAGATGAACTCAAGTTTAAAAAGATTGAAACGTTCATAGAGGTTTGTAAATATTGTTTTTAAACGATTTAAAATGCAGTGGTGGTTTTCGTTCTATCTTTTTATTAAAACAAAGGCTACTTGAGCAGTTCAGTTGATAGCATTGTTTCAGTACTGTATACTGTATATACATAGTTTTGCTGCATCTCCCAAATCTAAAATTTTTTTTTAAAAACGTCCATAAATATATTCAGTTGTTATTTGGTGCATGGTTACCCACTAAAAGAACCAAAGTTTGTGGTATAATTATAATGCAGGAAAGCTAACACTCAGCACATTAAGCTGTTCAGATGAAGCAATGTAGATTTTGTAGAGAGCATAACTGTAAACAATTTTAAACACAAACTTCTTATATAAAACGTTTGATTTATCAAATTTAAATAGAAACTCTTGACATTAAACTTTATACATAACTGCAAACAGTGAAATACGTACAATTCACCCAATCAACAGTTCGCAGCGGGACGGTTGTCACACCACCGTATTGACAAAGAATATTCGCCCAATACAAAATGTAACAGGAAGATTTCTTGTAATATTTAAGGTTGAAGTCTGGAAAGCTTTGCTATAAGGCATAAAGGTCCCTCTCAGCTTTCTACACACATAGAACTATGAGTTTTTGGCGTCTAGCATATAGTAAGACTGAAAACTATTAAAGGAATAGTTAAATCTCACTAAAATTGTAGGTTGTATTTGAAGTGTGTTCTAACAGTTAACTATTGTAATGACTGCAAATACATAACAATATTTAATTCAGTAGATAAGGAGTAAAAATTATAAATGCCAGCACCTTTAAATTAAACTACGTTGCAATACCTCTTGTATGTAGATGGAGTTTGGTAAGGCGCCGAGCATGGGCTTTGGTGTTGAACTCAGTGTTCCTATCACTAGTGGCGAGATCGAGGCAAATAACCAGAAACAAGAAGGAAGCGCTCTTATCCTTAGTGGTAAACTAGTGTTCACTGGCCTGGCAGAAATAGGAACGACTCTTAAAATGACTGGAAAGTGGAGAAGAGCCTTTGGAGTTTCCTTTCTCACGATTGCAAATATTGAAGTAGGGTATGTGTCAAATTTAAACGCAATCGCTACAACTAGTTTCCGTATTAAGAAACTCTGTTTTATGATTGGATTTTGTTGCAAACGTATTATCAGACAACAAGTGCCGACTCGCCAAAAGCTTAATCTTCCTCCTTTCCAAACGAAGCCGGCGCTTATCTCCAGTTTCCGTATTGCTCAGCGAATGAGGGTTTGTATCCCCCCTGGGAGCGTTGAGCTGGTACTCATTTGCACAATTCAGTCAGTAGGAGCAAGTCGAGTATTTAAGGGGCAGTGTTCAACAAAGATGCGAACTCCACAACCTTTACGTTAGGAGTCAAACATGTTGAGCGTATTTAATACTGTACCATAGGGGCATAAAGACATCTTCATATTTTCTTTTATTACCAAGTTCTCAAAATAAACCATTACCCATCAGTTTCTTTCTACTTTCAAATGCAAATTTATGTAATTCCCCTTTTTCCTGCTTACTTGTTTCGTGCAGTAGTTTGTTTTATTGTTATTACCGTTATTTTTATTGTCCATATCAATATCATAATCATTATCATGACATTATCTTTATCGCTATCGTTATGATATCGATGTTGTTGTTGTTATCGGTGTTGTATCTTTATCATTGTTTTTGTCGTTTACGTTGTCTTTATCGTTGTCGTTTTCGTTGTCGATGTCAATGTCGTTATTGTATTCGTTATCGTTAACGTCGTCGTTCACCTTAACGTTATCGTTATTATTACCGTATATACTACTATTATCATTTGATTATTTTTCTCATGTTTTATCAAGTTAGCGTCTAACACGGGCTTTGCCTGCGAAATGCCATTCTAATTGTTTGATATACGTGTTGAATTTTTTCTGCCATTTTCGCTACTTTTAAACGCTTTCACTACCTCAGTTAACCGTAATATCGACAAAACAAAACTTTTGTGAGGCTTAAAGTTGTCAAGATCAAGATCGTCCAGTCGATTGATTGGTAGAAATCCTTGTTAAGGATTCATCTTCACACACGCTCTGACTCTTTTATGTTTTCTTAATAGTTTTGCCATCACTGTCGCTGGGGGTGTTCCAACGGAATTTAATTTCAAAGGAAGGTTGGAGTTGGGTACTAATTGTTATAAAAATGATGATTTCAAGGAACAGGTTAGTTGCGCTCTTGAAAGGGTAACAGTTCATAGAGCAGAGCAGATAGAATAAGGATAAAGTTTCATACGGTCCATCTGCCTTTGTTTGTTATGGTTACCGGGATTTTTCTTGACTTTTCACAGCAACGTGGGAAAAATACCTCCCTTATATCACGTAGAGGATGTGAGGTTTATGAAATACGGTTATAAAGCTGAATTACATTTTGTAATAATTGTTTATCTTCCGGTCCCGGTGTTAGTAATAGTGTCACATTATTCACCACATTAAGGCAACCTTTTTTTGATTTGATAGAAAAAACACGATCGATGATCAACCGACTAATCAAAAATCCTATCGACCTTATCTTCAGTGTAATTTAACTACCGATATTTTTAAAATATTGTTACAGTGGTGGCAAGTCCCAGTTCTAAGAAAATATCAGTCAATTAATTAGAAATACTGGTTCCATCATTTCCGTTCTAATGGCAATACTTCCTATTTATCTAGTAACTTAAGAGCAATTGTCTATTTTGAAGTGAAATATAACAAAAAACAAGATTGATAATCTTAGGTTATTTCATTTTTATTTATTGACACTGCGTAATAACAAACTTTCAATACCGTAGCTAGACAAGTTGTTCTGGAATGGGGGCAACTTAACCGAACTAAACCTGGGGGGGGGGAGTATAGGGAGAAAAATTGCTGCAAAATACATGCATCCATTTTTAAAAACTAGTTCTTTTCATGGGGATGTCATCTTTTATTACTTTTTTCTCTCCATCTCTCCATATCCCCCGCCTATCCCCTAACAACGGCACTGTCTTTATCTGCTATCGTATATGCTTAGATTCACTTTCGCATTTGCCGGAAAGGAGACTGATCAGAAGTTCGAATGTGAATCTCCGCCTGTTCGTTTTCCTTGCTCTGCACCACACTACTGACAATTTGAGTTACTTCTTTTATTACAATTGCTAACTGGCGAGAAACTCAAATTTCTTCAGCAATAATATTTTGGGGTTTTTTCATATTCCATCCAAGGGTCACTGCGTCAGTTCTGAAGTCTTGCTTGGTCTTAGTTCCAATCCCATGAGTCAGTACATCTACGGCGAGCTATCGGCACTAACTATCGGGAAAATCTTCAGAATGTTGGGCTCCAAACTAAAGTTACCACCTCCGATAGATAAAACAGGCTTTCCAGAAGGACTCGTTGTAAGTATTTTGTTTTTAAACATGTGCTGTAAAAGGTGCAGTAACAAAAATATACGCAAGAAGAAGAAAAATTAGTTACATAATTATAAGGAAATGTATTGAATGTCAATAATAAGAACTTTAGATAGTGTTATTATTATTAGATTTGGAAACTTCTGTCAGCTCAGGTTACTGTCCACGGCCCAGTTTATACTTACAGAAGCTGCATTGAGGACAGAAATTAAAATCATCTTGTGAAGGATCACAAGAAGCACCACACTGCTGATAAAACATTATTTTTAGTTTAACGTTCTTTGACCTGTACAGACTCCATTTTGTCTTCCCAAGATTCAGCACCCAGTCCTTTGTAGTGGATCGAGAGAGAGAGAGCCTAAGTACTAGTTGTTGCTTTTGCGCGACGCAACAGTGATTTGCTTTTGCGACGAACAAGTTGCTTTTCTGTGAACCAATTTGGTTCTGTCGCAAGCTTTTTGCTTTTGCGACTTAAATACTTTCCTTCACTGATTTCGCATATTTTTGTTTTGTTGGCCGTCGGCTTTTGCTTTTGTTCTGAACAAATTTCAGTGTTCGTCAGCCGGTTGGCACTTGTCAGTGTAGAATTTGCTTTTGCGGCGTGACAATTTGCTTTCGGCTTTTACCAACTGGTTGTTTCCATTTACAATTTGCTTTTGCCAATTTCTAGTTTGCTTTTGCCGAAACAAATTTGCTTTTGCCATTTTAAATTTACTTTTGCCGTAGCCAAATTGCTTTTGCCGTGGTGCTATTTGCTTTTGTCGCCTAGTGACAGTTGTGGGCAACCGTAACTTTTAACCTGGATCGCTGGGATCGCTGAAAGTGGTTTCCATTACATTTTTTGACGAATCTCGATCGCTGCGATCGTTGGGATTGTTGGGGTTGCTGAAGTTTGGTTTCCATATAATCGCTGGGGTCGCTGAACTATATTTTCAGCGATCCTAGCGATCTCGGCGACCCAAGCGATTAAATGGAAACCGAGCTTATCTACCTATCCATCTGTTTATCTATTTACTTGTCAATCTATATCTTTGTCTATTTTTTATTTACCCTCGGTCATCAACCGAGCATTTAGTTTCTTTTTTAAATTCATGTTGTCCTTAATTTGCAAAACTGTAATTCAACCATGGTCGGCTATTGTAAAACAGAGGACGTCCATACAGTTAATATTGCATTCCTCAATCGAACCTGTTTTGCGAAGAGTCATACTCAGCCCATAAACTTTTTTCCCAGGTTTCTGCGGCTTGGAAATCTCAAAATATTCCGTATGCCGGTGGTACAAAGACTATCAAACAGGGGTTGTTCGTAAAGGGAAAAGTCAACTTACTCGGATTTGCTCCAATTCTAGAATTCAACGTTAACGACAAGGTAAGTTACTTAAATATTTTTATCAATCCAGGTTGAAAGTAAACAGCAATCTACATCCAATCTACATTCAACCTACATCCAACCTACATCCAACCTACACCCAACCTAAATCTACGCAACTTCAGCATTGGTTGGTTTGCAATGTTTTTTGGTTTTAGGTTTTGATGTATGTGTTATGCTATGTTAAAGTGCGTTACATTACGTTATGTTATATTATGTTTTGTTTTGTTTTCAATATGTTATGCTATGTTAAGTTATTTTATGTTGTTACAGTGTTTGTTATGTTGTTTTGTGTTACGCTGTGTTATGTTAATATTGTGCTGTGTTGTTTAAATTCTTGCATTGTGGTGTTTTTAGTAAAATTGCTGTTGTGGTTATTGCTTCTTAATTAACACCAGTTACTATTATTACCCTTCAGCAAATATTTGTAAAGACTGGCTTTGCTCCAATCAGTTTGCCAGGTGGAGTAAAGATCTTTAAATCACTCGACCCAAAAGATGAGAAACTTGGACCTATCTTTAGTGTTAAGGCAACGCGAGATCCTTTGAATGCGGAGGTATTTTCTAGGTTTTCTTAGTACCTACTCCTTTCAATAATAATAATAATAATATAGATAATAACAATAAAAAAATAATAATAATAAAAAAATGAACAACAACAATGCAAATAAAAATGGTTTGATCTTGAAAGCCCACTGTAGTTATAACTAAATTGTTCAACGTAATCGCTCTTCAAACATTAAACATGACAACAAGTTCATTAAACACTACATTACACATGAATTTCATGATAATGATTTAAATATTTACAAGGGCTAATTCAAGATTGGAAAACTAATAAATTTCTCTAAATGTCAAGGTGTTACTACAAGGCGCTGCAACTATATTTGGAATAAAAACCGAGCTGTTGCTAAACTTGACAAAGGAACGCATCGAATCGGAAATCATGTTGCAGATATTTGCTGTTAAATGCAAGGTGTCCATTTACGCTGGTTATCCAAAGGAGCGGTCTAGCCTTTCTGATGCGAGTTTCGGGGTTAAGGTGGAACTCACTACTGGTATGGAAAAGGTAAGGCAATCTATAAGGTGAAGTCTACAATTGAGAATTTGGTACTGGACTCATCGCCACATATTTAACAGAAAAATGTTGAAAATTCGAACGACTCAATTACTGTTTGCCAAGCAGAATTACTGAGGAAAGAAGTATCCCGAAGAAACCCAGATTGTGAAAGTTTTGTACAAGAATCAGTATAAGTTCTTTTTGCTAGATCCAAATAAAAAGAAAAATTTCTTAGAACACTGAAGGGATATTGCGTTTCGTACATGTACCATTTAGCTTTTAAAGCTGCATTCACTCCAAAACATGTTGAATTAAACTGACTTTTTTAAGTTGCTAGTTCTTGTAAATGGCAAGAATAAAAAAACTTCAGGACTGAACCCAACGGGGAAGGCTATTTTCAAAAATTGTTTACTACAAATTTTGAGCTAAACGTCTTCTTGTGCTTGAAAATAATGTTTAACCCTACTACGCAGGGGGGGGGGGGGGCTTTTGATGCCCGCGCCAACTTTGAATAGCTTGCAATTTTAGGCAATTAAAAATAATCCCTCAATATCATAGGACTTTTCCTCAAATTTATTAGGCGATTTGGTGATGCGGTGAAACTTTGATTATGGGGTCTGACGTTGCCATGGCAACAGCATTTTGAAGGGCATGTTTAGCTGAAATTTGGATTTCTTGTTTATTTAGGGAGTGGAATCATATATTTTGTTTTCTTAGATCTTTTCGGTCGGTCTGTGACGTCATCGATGACGTCATGCAAATGAAAAGGGAAAATGTAAAATCTTGCGAATGGCGTCATGTTAGTTTTTTTTTTACTTTCTGAGTTTTTTAATTACCGATTTTTTCGTTTATTTGGTTAGTTTAAGACCCTATCTACTGAATAAAATTGAAAACACTCACAAAGTTAACTGCAGTAGGCATTTAAAGACTGCCAACTTCCTCACTTCTCGTTTTCCAGTTCACGTTTCTCTAAATCCTGTGTATCTCTACATTCAAATGAGTTAAAACAAAAGTTTATTGGTCAACGAATCGATTAAATGCTTTTAATCAGGAATTATTGGCTGTGTTGGTTTTCCGCACAAAAAGAAGAAAATTCTAAAAGAAACTTATTTGGGGTTTAAATGACGTCATAAAGACGTCATATTGGCCTGTATTTTATTCAAATCAGTGATGTAACAAAGTTCTCCCTAACCTCCAAGTTTCATGACAATAGCGTCAATACTCCCCCCCCCCCCCCAAGGCCCAGGAACTCCAAAAAAGCCCAGGCGGAATAATGTTAAACCTGTTTAGGTAAATAACATTAAAACATGTTTAAGCGTTGGTACGAATGTGGCATTGATCTTTCTTGTCCAAATAACTTGTTCTGATTTTCAATAATGCCCTCACAACTACAATGTATCGTTCTTTAAAATGTTATTCCAAAGATCCGTAAGTTATTTCAGATATAATTTGTGAAAGAAGTACATGTAAAACACCGGCACAAACGGGGTATGCAAAGGAAATTAGTCCACCAGTTTCCCCAACCAAGTTTATGGTGTTGTAAGGTTTAAAACCGATTAAAAGTCGCTTTATCAGCGAAAGTGCTCCTTTAACCATTGTTCATTAAAACATGTTTCCTACGCATAAGGTAGGATGCATAATTTTGTGAACGATCTAAAATTACCGTGACTGACTTATTTAGATACCAACCACTTAACTTTATAGTGCCACGCCAACAGCATGTCTTATAAACCCAAAGTTGTATGTCTTACGAATTTTTAGGAAACACAACTAGTCTTGAAAAAAGCACGGTACCTGAAAGTAATTCATAGCTAACTTAAACTAGCACAAACTTATGCCAAATGCTCAAGATACACGTACTTTACATTATTAGTACCAATGCAATTGTCCACGTTTACCCGACCTATTACTTTATTGGTATAGCTTATAAAATCCGTCACGGAAGGACTGAAGAAGCTGCTGGACCAGGCACGCAGGCTCATACAGGATCTACGTGAGAAACTTCGCGACGCAAAGAAAAGCTGCCGCGAAAACGCTGGGAACTTCTGTCAGTCATGTCAAAATATGGCCTGTGACACGATAAAGGAAAATTGTAAAGAGTCACTGGATAAGTTCAAGAATTATGTTGGTGCAAAGGTTGACCGCGCTGGTAAGTCACCAGATGCATGCATGCAACAATTAGTTAGATTCAAAGCCGACTAATTAACAATTATAGACAATAATGAAAATGCCATTGCTGTTGATTAGGGTCTTGCTTGTATACTTTACCCTGCCTGGGGAGAGAGAAAACTCAATTGATATTTTGTTATGGTAATTCCAAATCAATAAAAGATGTATTTATTTTGGTGACTTTTCTTAAATTTTGTATTATCATTTTTTGTACCAAGTGGGACAACAGAATTTTTTGTTACAACAAACCACATTCCTGAACCTCATTTTTCTCTTTTTTGTATTTGGTTATCAGGCAAACTAACTATTACAAAATGTTTGCTCTTGCACTTAAAACGTTGTTAGGAAACAATATTACCACCAATTTTAACGATTGTCATTTTATGTTCGAGAGTGTGGTTACAAGACATTATAGTTGTTTTTGGTCGATTTTGTTATGACATCAGTTTTGCTCTACTTTGAGAAATAGAGTTGGTTGAATACAATTTTTTCCAAAGAGCATTCGTAAACTTAGGAGCTAAGGCAGTTTATATTGTTTCCGTGGTAACGTATTTTTTAACTACCAGGTTAATCCATTTACATAGCCGGTATAAATTAGGTTTGCTTGCTAGAACACCTTTAAGGTTGCGGATATGAGGATGCAGAACAAAATCCCAAACCGCATTAGTTTATGGGAAGGGTGATGCCTTTAAATTTACTTTCTAGAAACTGTCAAAATCACTTCTAATAATAATAATTAAAATAATAATTAAAATAATAATAAAATAATAATAACAAATATTATTATTGTTGTTATTAATATTATTATTATTATCTATTATTATTATTATAACAACAATAATAATAATAATAATAACAGTAACAATTTTGTATTGTTTACAAGCATAAAGAATTGAGTTGATATGAGCTAAAAAACTACAACTTTACACCTTCATTTATTTTGCTTTTCAGTTTTTTTTACATTTTTTTGTTCAGTAAGGCTTGTTCAAAAATAAGAAAATCAAAAGTTACAAAAACTTACAGAAAGCTCCTCGAACTGCATTTATCTCTATCTTTTAGCCTCTCGGTTTTTAACGTTTGTGTTAAAATATTAATTGTTACCACCTGAAATTACCTACATGACACACTTTGACTTCGGTATAGGTCGCTGGATGAAAAACAAGTTCAGTGGGAAAAATAATGAAGAGACTGAAGAGGAAGTAGCCGACCTAAAACAAAGAAAGCGCCGAAGACGAGACATCGCAGGCGTAACCTACCCGCCCACATATAGGGAGGTGGTTCTCCATCGCCGGAAGAGATACGCCGGAAGGTTTGTCTGTGAGGTGGTGGCTCCTAAGGCCTGTAAAGGATCGCAGTTGTTGTGCAAAGGTTTGTTCACGATATGGAACACAAGTAAAATATACCTACACTTCCCGAACGAACAATTTTTAAACGTTTTCAACTGATGACGTCACAAGTGTTACGGGCAAACAAAAAATGAGTTTAGAGCAATGAGAAACCAACTAAAGGAAACGTATTGTCAAGTTAACAAGTGAAAAATTAAAAAAACTCGATCAGTGAAGAAATGAAAAGCTAAATAACTTGATGAAATCCGCTTACAATATTAAAGCCATATCTAGTACGATACATATGATACATTCCTTCAAGTGATATGTCAATTACCCTTTCAAGTAAAACACTTTACTAGCTATATACTTTATTCATGTATGTTTTTTTACTTTGTAACTAACATTTAAAAGATTTACTTGCAGTAGTTACTCTTTACTTCTTCTAAACTAGCTGCACATGCCTTGCCTTAGTCTACACAGGGGGAATCCTAACAGCGGTAACACATCTGTTGAGGCTTATACTACTGTTACATTTCTTTCCACACTAATGCAACAGTGGTGACAATTGCCACTAGCGTGACATTGGTGGTAGCAACAGTATTGTGGCAACGGTGTACTTTATTGTGCTGTGATAGCAGTGGACTGGACCAGACAGCACTGTGACAGCGATGGCAGCAGCATTGGTATCTCAGCGATGTAAACTGACAATGGTGCAAGAACAACTACATTGACAACACTGTAGAAACACTCTGCCACTAGTGTTGCAGCGGTGCTCACATAAGTGTGACAACGATGTGCACATCACTTTGAAAGTAGTGGCGAATGACAGCGTTTTCTTAGCACTGTCAGTTAGCATCGCTGTCACACTGATGTGCACTCCCTTACCTCAACACTGCTGCTACCACTGCTGTCGCAACGCTGTACTCGTTTTAGCTGCCACAGCGTTCTGCTCGTTTTTGCTGCCAAAACACTGCGCGTATCGGTGTCTATTAAACCTCTGCGGGATTCCTGCTGTGTAGTGGCAATTGGCACTGCTGTGACATTTGTGTGGACAGCAGTGTGACAGTGGTGTAAATTTTATCCGCTGTGGGATTCCTGTGGTGTAGCACACCTTCTTACGTGCACGGCTATGCAAGGTACATGTACGATTTTTGTTTCTCATGATTATACTTGATTGCCTTTTCATGTTTCTCTTCCAGGTTCTTGTAACCTGCAAAATCACTTGACCAAAGGCGCCTGCAAGCTTCTGGATGTGGCCCACTATGCCCTGTGGAAGCTAGAGAACTCCACTTACTGGGCAGAACGGGCGGCACAGTTCGTAGGCGACAACCTCCTCATAATCCACAAGCTAAGTTTTGAGACCCACTTGTCGCCATCCCTTGGTCCCACAGTGGCTGTTTCAGCAGATGTCAGTGTGTTTGGCACCAGAATGCAGTTTAGCTTGGATATGAACCTCAAAAATTTGGTGGATAACGCAAAAAAACTTGCAGATACGGCCATTCAACGCCTTAAAAAACGTTTGACCGCTCGATTGACTAAAGCAATTTACGATACGCCGAGCGAAAGCAACGACCATGCGCTTTCTGGTAAACTTTTACTGTTGTTGTTTGTCGCATGTCGTTGCTCCATTGAGAGAGTTGTATCTCGTTTAATTGTCGATGCTTCTATCCATCAGCGCTAGTAGCAGAAGTAATGAAAATTCTAAGTCCAATTTCAATTTTATTTGAAAAATTGTTCAACTCTCATTTTAAAAAAATTTCCACAACTAAGTATATCTCGCCCCTTGGGTTTCTTTTGCTAAAAAGGTAAAATAAAATGATAGCTCTCACAAACATAGTAATTCTAAACAATATTTATTTATAATTAAACAAAGTCCAATGGTTGTTCTGTTCTCACAACCATTTTGATTGGTTTGGTGGTCACCGGTGACCAGCTCATATTCTAGTGATTGACTATATATGGAAAACGCATGGTTTTGAGGCTGTCATTTGACATTTTGATTCAACGGAAACGGATTCGAAGTTATTTTTGAGTCGACGGCTTCTTCAGATAATTTATTTTCAAGTAAATATTTCCGTTGAAAAATAATTTGTTGTTTTATTTAATAAAACTGTATTAAAAAAATAACTATTCTACTCGACTTTCTGAATATTAGCTGATTATAACAGATTCGCGCTCCGCGCTCATGTGTTATTTGTCAGCCAATACTCAGTGCGGTCGCATAGAATAATTGTTTAGAATACCAAAGTGCTTGTATCAGGCTTTTTATATGAGAATGCTGTTAGTATCGATTTTTAAATGCTATCGCGAAATTATGAAAGACATGTTTAGAAAGCTTTTATTTGAGCTCTATATTGGTTCACCAAATGTTTAAGAGTAAAGCACCTGAAAAAATCTACTTTATGTCACAAGTATTTCAAGGATCGGTATTTTGACAAAAAAGACTAATAAAATTCAAACTAAAGATTTTTTTGTTGTTGCCGGTCTTCTCATTTATCTGATCTAAACCTTTTTGATGGTAAAATATTAAAATTGTTTTTCATAGATACATGGGTACCTGCCATATGGTTGGTAAACTGACCTAATGACGATTAACCCTAGAAGGCACAAAGTCAAAAATTTGCACAAAGGAGGGGGGGGGGTCATCATCCCCCAACCTTTTCGACTTTTGACACCGTTAATCCGATTGACTTGATATTTGGTATATATAAAGAGCTTTTATTGTACTTGGTTTCCATGGAAACCACAATACAATAAATAAAGTCAGTGATGCCGTCATCTTGGGTTTTCAAGTTTTCAGATTTTTAAATTGAACACTTAAACTGGTGAGAAAACAACATTTCGCGAATGAAGTATACATTATTGTCAGAAATACTGTGAAGTTGTCAGTATTTTGGCAACAATAGTCGCATTTTAGCGAAAAATTCCACTTTTGTAGGCAACACACAGGTTGCGTGACATCATTAAAAGTCAAAAGATATCTTAACAAACAAAGAACAGTTAATGCAAAAGCTTCTGCAAATCGGCCAAGGAACAAAAATGTTAAGCCAAAAAGAATCGAGGGGGTCAGATTGCCCCCCCCCCCTTATGCCTTTTAGGGCTAAAAAGCCGTAGGGTATGGGCACGCTATATATTCAAAGTGATATATTTTTGAAATATTGTTCTTTATTCTCACACAGGTCCGTTTAGAATTAAGAACAAGAAAAGCGGAGACTGTATTGCTATACAGGATCCAAAACCAGGTCATTCCTTGGTGATGGGATCGTGCGATGAGAGCAGGTCGGCCTGGACTTATACACTCACAGGACAGCTTTTGGTTAGTGATAGGAGCGTCATCTCTTTGGGTTTAATTTAGTCAGCACAAACCGTCTTACTACCTAAAGTTAGGCTTGGTACAAAAAACTTTATTATAGTGTCAAGTCTTCCAGCAAGGCAACTCAGGTCCCATTAATCTTGGATGCTGTCCACAACACCTATTTTAGAGTTTAGATCAATCAAGTTTTTAAGATATTCCCAGGCTTGTTTTATTTTAATTTCTTCGTATTTTTTTTTCTTTTTTTCTTTTTTAGAGGTTCACAAGGGGGAATACTTTATTTTTAAGTTATTAGTGTCACCCTCTCTAAATAAAGTTTATTGCTTTTTTTTTTTTGTTATTGCTACTCCTATCGACAGGTACACGGGCTACTTTAACCCTCCCCCTCGGTTTTTTTGGCTTAAAATTTTTATTCTTTGACCGATTTCCAAAAGCTTTGGCACAACTGCTCTTCATTGGTAAACACATCTTTTGACCCTAATTAAATGACGTCACCACTGATGACTTCATCATAAAAAGTCACGCAACACGTATGTTGCCTAAGAAACGGGAATTTTTTCCTAAAATACGACTATTATTGCCTAAATACTGACAATTTCATTTTATTTCTTATAGTTATGTATAATCCAATCTTTAAACCATGTTTTCTCACCATTCTAATCTGAAATTTCGAAAATCCAAGATGGTGGCCACAGTGACGTCATTTATTTTGATTTGGTTGCTATGAAAACCAGTTAAGCACCACGTGGTTTCGATTAATTGAAACTATAATAAAAGTTCTTTATATATACCAAATATCAAGTC
>JAOBRG010149991.1:2277-15258 GCA_027574985.1 Umimayanthus nakama | reverse complement strand
AAAATCTCTTGACTTCTTTTATAAATTAAAAATATTTGTATAACTGAAATACACATTACACTAAAAAGAACCAAGGTTTAACCTTGCTTCTCATAAAATCCTGAGATATTTTTTGAACCAGAAGACCCCTTAAGGCCCAATTTTCTGACTCAATAAGAAGAGACACTTCACAGCGCCTTCCTTCCCATCAAAAAAGTGTACCATTTGGGTAGGCAGGCCTCCATTGACTCGTCTAAGTCCACCCTTGACTACAAGAATCAACTCAACATGTAATGCAATTTCTTTTCTCATTTTTTTGAATTATGAAGTTGTACAATCATAGTAGTAATAGAAAGCACGGATCACTCTTTTTTCAGTTCTCAATGACATAATTGATGACATGGCTGAAAAGCTCCAGAAGCATCATGGGATTGAGCAATTTTCTCAGCTGTCAGTACCTGTTCAGGTAAGATACTTCCGACCTTGCCTTGTGCCCAGTTGTACGAAGAGTGTAGCATTATCCAGTGGGTAAGTCTCTATCTAGTAGATAACATAAAGTAGACCACTTTCAATATATTTTTCAGTTCCTGGCAACAATAACCACAAGTCGAGGCTTTGTGCTAAGTTTTCATAGATAGATAGATAGATAGACAGACAGACAGACAGACCGACAGACTGATGGACAGACGGACAGACAGATAGATAGACAGACAGACAGACCAACAGACAGACAGACAGACAGATAGATAGTTAGATAGATAGATAAACAGATAGATCAATAGATATATAAACGTTATTTAAACACAATAAATCATAAGTAAAAACACAACAATATGTTAAAAGATGTGTTCAGGCTATTGTTCACGGAAACCAGAGTGTAATTCAAAAGTGGTTTATTGGTGCATTCTTAATTGTATTTGAATTATTTTATCCACAGGATAGGTATTTACCCCCTGAATAAAGTTATTCAGTCTTTGTACAACCGGGCCCTGACTGTGCATACACTAGGAGGTTCTACTTCGCTTTGAGCAGTCAGTATTTCATGAGTGATAAGTTGTATCATTTCTTTCCAGGAAGAAGTAAATGTTGTTGGTCGTGTATGCTGTGATGCAGATGGGAAACTAAATGCAAAGTCTGTTGTGCTGGAAGGCTCATTGGACACATCACATGGGCATATGGTCCGGATGGATCTCAGTAAGCTGTCACAGTTTGCTCTATTTCCAGGACAGGTTAGTCTCATGCATGTAGCTCCTTTTCAGTGTGATATGTTGAAGTATTTCCAAGAATTAAGTGTTTAAAACGTCAAATTTTATGGAGATTTTTACAGTTGAGTGGCAACTTTTGCCACTGGACCAAACATTCTTTCTAAACCCTCTACATGTACCTTTTCAAAAATTCATTATTCACAAGGTTCTTACCCCACCTGGAAATCCTGGAGTTTCTGGGTTCAAGTTATTGTCAAATAATATCAGGAGCTTGTATTTAAATTACTGTCAAACAATATCAAGAGCTTGTAAAAGCTCCAAAGATCTGAAAAACATCTGGAAAAGTCCTGGCAATTATCCCTCTGCAAAAGGAAAGAATCCTCTCAAATTGTACTCAGTATATGTTGTGTATGCTCAAGTTTTCTTTGAGTAATAATTATACCATGCGCATAGCCTAAAGTTCATTCTGTAGACTCTGTGTTTTTTTAAAATTAAGGTTTATTTATGCATGTTAGAAAGATGTAGACAGTCACATGTAAGATTTGCCCAAAGGTTGTCAAGGAGACAAAGTCAGTGCAGGGTCTGGCTCACAAACTGTCAGTAAACTTCAAATGAAGAGCTACATGTACTAAATTGTGGCTTTAATTTAGAGGTTGCTTTTGTTATGATACTTCAACACAAACTGTTATTTACTTTTGGATTTCAGGTGATTGCTGCCAGTGGACTGAATACAAGAGGGGACACGTTTAGTGTCAATAAAATTTACGAGGTGTGTCTAGTGGTGTCTTGCATGGGTGTTGTGAAATGCTGTGTATATTCATGTATGAAACAGCAAGGTGTTGTGCTGGCATTGTCTTCTGTTATAGTAGTAAGAACAGCAATGACACATTAGTAATAACGATTCATACAACAACAACAACAACAACAATCTTTATTCGACCCAGAAATTAATACAAGATAGAAATTACATTTAGAGTACAAATTAAATATAGTGTAGGGTACAGGACGTCCAAAAAAAACCATAAGGGCTTGTCTAAGTTGAACGTCATTTTCAGTAATGTGATAGTTGTGGCAGTCAGTGTTTTAACACTGGGACAATCAATGTTGTGATAATCGGTTGACAATCAGTTGTGTGACAGTGGTGGCATTCAGTTGTGTGACAATGATGACAGTCAGTTGTGTGGAATTGGTGGCGTTCAGCTTGGTAATAGAGGTGGCATTCAGTTGTGTGGCAGTGTGGCATTGGTGGCAAACAGTTGTGTGATAGTGATGGCATTCAGTTGTGTGGCAATGGTGGCGTTCAGTTGTGTGACAGTGGTGGCACTCAGAAAACTGTATGACATTGGGGTTTAATGGTGTTAGTAAGTCGTGTGAGAGACACTAAGCTGTATGGAAGTAAAAGTGATTGGAACAACCTAGCTGTTACATGTAGTTTTAAAAGTATAGTACACACTGTAGATATAACTTTTAGTGACACTGTTGATTACTTGTATGACAGTGTGCACACGTTGGCAAGATTACAGCTGAAATCCGTTGTTTTACAGTGGTGTTAGCGTCTACTTTGAACAAAGTAGCTCTAGGGTGTTCGGTGTGTTGTGACAGTGGTAGTCAGTGAAGTCAACCATACATGTATGTTGTGGAGTTAGTATCAGTACTTTGTCAGATATACATAGTCTCGTAATAACATAGGTTGAGCAAGTTCTGCAAAAGTCTTGTAAGAATCAACTGTGGATGCTAGTATGTACTCGGTGCTGCCTAGTGTTGGGTCGCCACTAATCCAAAGTCACACAAAGTGCAAGAACTGAGATACAAATGTTCACAGGACACTCTCGCTGCTCTGTCACATGATTGCATAGGTGGCCCCGATATGCTTAGTTATCCTTCAAACTCTACACATACTGTGGGGTAAACTGCCTATTACATTTCATTTAATTTGTTTTTCTGACGTTTTGTATTTACTTTCATTAGGGTGTTCAGCTACCATTTTATTCAGGTCTAACAAAAGATGATGAAATGGAGATGGATATAGAAGATGCAGAAGGTAAGGACATGGATCAAGGGAATGATGGTTTGCACTCTTTTGTGGAAACTTGTTTTACTTTCTACAAATACATTTTATAAATGTATATCTGAATAGATTTTCCAAAAGGTATCCACTGAAGTTGGGCAAAAAGGGACTCGTTTTGTCACAAAAACGCCTAACTTCAATCCGTTGTAAATTTTAAATTTAACTTAAAAAAGTTTGCGTTGGTTACGACAAGGCAATCTTAAAAATGGAGCGCTGCATGTAAGTATACAAATGATATATTCATGTTGTTCCTACGCTCATTTGCAGGTTCATTTTCCATGATGGTTGCTGCAGGTCCCTTTGCAACATCAGACAACTTTTTATATGAACCCCTTAAAGATCTGATGAGAGCAGTACAGAAGGACAAACCTGACTTGTTAATCATGGTGAGTTTCATTTTGTACTGTAAGGTTTTAGATCTTTTGAATACAGGAAAGATCATTTTTTCAAAAAAATGGGTGTTGATCGTAATTCGTCAAAATGAGTGAAGTAACTTTAGAACATAGAAATATGAGCTGCTTGCTGAACATAACACATCCAAAGCTGGATACAATCCTATGTACATAGAATGACTTAAAACTACCATCTTCAGAAATTTGCCAGCCTATTTTAAACGAGCTCAATTAGTGTCCTGATATTAAGTTAAATTCAACTAAAATATAGCCGTCCTTCAGACTATATTGTAATACAATAATGAAACTAAATAACCATCAGCGAATATATTAAATCGCCGAGTTTTCAAATTTTGGTTTCGCCTCCCTCTCGCTTCAGAGTGCGAAAAAGGGTCTACAGCAGGGCTCGACAATAATGCTGACCCGAACGCAATTTTTGCCCCGTTCGGGCCAGGACTGGCCAGTGGGTTTTGAAAGTTAATGGTAGCCCGATGGGGCCACTAAGTTACTTGGAAGGATTTGGTATTACCCAAAGATAACTGGGAAGATTTTGGCTACAGGAGACTAGAAAAAAAGAAAAAAGCTGGACGTCAAAACTTGTCCAATCTTATCTCAAGTTTGCTGAAATCGACAACTGTGAACCAATTTTGGTGAAATCAACACCAAGGAAGCCGTAAATGTCCAACATTTACACTGCTTTGGCGTGCATTATCAAAAGTAATCAAAAGACGCTTTGAACTCGATTTTAAAAGAAGTCCTGTAAGATAGTGACTCTAAGGAGTCACAGACTGTTGAGGTTTCGTAGTAAAACAAAGGTGCTTTAAAGTAACAGTGTTGTAAAATAGCGTGCATTGGTTTAAGATCGACGTTAATTAAGATACATTCAGAAATTTTTAAAATTGCGCAAACAGTTTAGTCAACGTAATGTGCATCGGAGCACGCATTGTTTTATGCATCTTTGTGTGATCCACATGACGTCAGAAATTGATAAGTCATTTATGGCGGGAATCTACCTACAAATAAACAGTATACAAGAACTCAAGGTAAATTTCTGCATTTTACTTATTCAATCGTTTTTGCCAGGGAAAATAGCTCTTAAAGAAATCCTTTTTGTCTGAAACTGAAACCGTTTGGAACACAAAACCTTTAAGGTCCGCTATTGCAATAAAGACGTATACAGGGATCGCAATGGTAAAACGACATTTTTCAAGCACAAACCGTACTTATTCGTTATCCGTAAACAAGAATTTCCTTAGAAATATAACCATCAGAATTTGATTTGGCTTCTTTAGACTTTTGACCGGGCCAGTACTCTTTGAAACTGGGCTAGTAAATCTTGTCAGTCTGTGGCCCAAATGGCCAGAGACTTCAGGTGCTTATTGCCGATCCTGCTGAGTACAAGTGACGAAATGTAGAACAAAACTACAGTTTTGTAGGCAAACAGTTAGGCAGCTTACAAATTTGAAATACATGTAAGGGTTTACACAGAAACCAGTCCTTATCGCCCAAAGCAAAAATGAAAATTGGTATGCCAGGCAAAGTTCTTAATTCGCACCCTGATCTCCATTTCTCAATTCTTGTGAGGCCAATAAAGTCTGTTCCAGGAGAAAACCGCGTTGATTTACCGAGTTTTCATGTCCATTCAAAGGCAGTTTTAAATCATGCATTTAAGTACATGCATTCTCCTATTAACCAGGTTTTCGACAAACAAGCCCATGTTTTTCGTTGTTCCCACAGCTTGGCCCATTTGTTGACACAAAGCATGAGCAAATCGAGGTATGTACAACAGATTGCATTGAAAAACCATTCGTATCAACTCTTCAAGTTTCACTATTCGCTACTCCGAAAACTACAAACGAGCTGGGCACATCTACCCAAACGATTCCAGAAGGCATTGGTCTAACGAGTGTTTTTGTGCAGTATATGTGACTTTTCCCGATCCCGACAATCTCCAAAAAAATAAGCAATTAAGAGGTCCATTGTCCGAATCACAGGATAGTTTGCGCGCACTGATAATTGTGTATTGTTCGTTCTTTTAAAGGTAGCATTTGTCTATTTGTAGCATTGCCTTCTGGGACCATTTGGTTAGAAGTACCAAGTCCGTCCGTAGTTTCTTGAGTGGCGAATTTGCCATGATTGTGCTTATCTGCAGTAGTAATTCCTGGCTATTTTGTCTACAAGGTTTACATTTAATAATCAGTAAAGCAAACAATCAGCTTATCAGTTCATGTAACTGACATTGCTTGGTACTGCCTAACCATAGCGTATTGTTGTCACACAAAAAGGTACTGCTTCGTGAAGTGAGGCAGAATCGTGTTCGTGACTGTTTCTGTCATGACGGAGTGACGGACGTTGACTCTACTTAGCTAGGACTCAGTCCTCAGTTGAGTGTTGGTCTCGGCCAGAGCGCCGAGACTCAGTTAGTTCCTCGATGGTTGCATAATAACTTGGGTTGTAACTACATCGACATTAATGAAGAAACAGTAACTGAAAAATTTCTATCATTGACCAAGCGCACTAAAGCATTATATGAGTTGTGTTTGTTGAAGGCAATACTGTCAAACATTGAGATTTTTTGTAACTGTATAACTTACAAATAGATTTATTACAGTGTGAAGCACAGAACTCTGAAAGCTGAATACAACTTATTAAAATGCGATGACTGTTGACATTGGGATGAGAGGAGTCGAACACTATATGAGCACACTGAACAAACATGAGTAAAAGCTAGGATTGAAACTATTAATTTAATTAAAGTTTATGTGTAACTCCAGAAAATAAAACAGTGATACAAATATAAGCAAAAAGCGAGATTCGACGAAACGCATGTAGCCGAATAACACAGTTTACAAGGAAAATAAGTTAGAATTACAATTACTTACATACCTTAAGATAAATACACATGTAGTTTTAAAGAATATGTTTGATTACGACTTGCGTTTAAACCAAAGATCGTAGTTCCGTCAACTTAATCATCAGTTTCCTCCCTGTCGAAGCCTTCCAAAGGATGAGGTCTGATATATTTCACCTTGGCACAGAACGCATGTTGATCGTACTCTCGGTGAGGGGAACTGACAGTGGCTTTTGATCCATATATATCTGAGCCTCGGACAATGTAAAGTTATCTCTCCAAGATATATTTTGTACCTTGCAAAGAATACTGGTGTAAGAACCGCCCACCCGTTTCACTTCTTATCTTTAACGTCCAGGGCCCAGTTGTACGAAGAGTGGATAACTTTATCCAGCGGATAAATCGCTACCCAGTGGATACAATTGACGCGTTCTTGATTTTGATTGGACAACGCGCTAATTTTATCCACTGGATAAGGATTAATCCGCTGGATAGAGTTATCCACTCTTCGAACACCCGTGCCCAGGTCTTTGAATAATATGCCGATATTGGCGCGACAAAGGTCCTAAAATGGTTAAGCTTGAGTTGATTAGGTAGATTGCTTCTACACACTTTCTATAGCCTGCAAACAGGCTCATTTGCGCGAGAATTGGGGTTTGCAGGCTACACTTTCTAAGGCTTGTTGCAATCCTTTGGGGCTAGACCTATTTGTGTCTTAAAGTCCTTTGTCGAGCAGTTGGTGTGGTCTTCAACACGTTTAAGTGTGTTTTCACTGACGCATCATTACTGGTAGATCTTATTTCAGTTTTACAGGGTTGCCACGGTCCTTGATAACCCTGGAAAGTCCCGGAATTGGCAAGAGAAAATTCCAGGCCGTGGAAAGTCCTTGACTTCCGGTTGTGGTCCTTGAAAATCCTTGAATGGGCACAATTTTCTCCTTTAACTGTAAAAATGAATGAAATTGAGCTGTTTGTCATAACCGGGCATAATACCTTCAATATAATATTGTATAAAAACGAAAACGGAGTTCGATTTTTCCCTAGAAGCAAATCCTGTTCTGGAAAACAAAGTTTTTTGTGGTACAAAAAGCCCTTAAATTTATTCGTAAAGGCCCTGGAAAGTCCTGGTAAAGTCCTTGAATTTCGCATCCAGTTAACAGTGGCATCCCTGGTCTTAGAAATATTGCAGTGAAAAGAATAGGAGCAGCTGCCTTTTTAAGACAACGAAGGAGTTCCTCTGGGTTTTAACTGTGTTAAATGTGGTAGCAAGAGCGTCCGCAAAGTCAACACTAGTGGCATGTGAGAGGGATGGCATCTGCTCCCTCACTAATGGATAAGTAGGCCCTTCTCATGATCAGCGTTAAGGGAAATTCGCAGAACGTAGCCGAGGACGATGATAAATAAGAACGGTGCTAGTCTGTCACCCTGGGAAATTCCACACAGCTTCAAAAAACGTGTCAGTGTAACCACCAGATGTTAACACTGTTGTCTCAGTATCTGTATAGAGCACGTCTAAGGCATTGACTGCTTCCTGCGGAGTTCCCTATAGAAGAAGAACATGATTCATAATTCTCGAAACTGATATGGCACATGTAATGCAGCACTACACTAAACAGTTTTTGCGTCTACTAATTTACTGAGTAATTTGGATCACTTGAAGATGCCATGTTCGTTAGTGAGTAGGCTTATCATTGTTCTTTTACTAACACTTTGCTTATTTCAAAACAGAAAGACCAGCTTAAGAGAACATTTGAGGATCTGTTTAACGAACTAGTGGAGAGTATAGTGAAAGCAACTGAAGGGTATGTGATCATGTTTTTCAACTCCAGCCTGTTTAAAGCATCTGTCGTCTCCCGTTATGATGTAAACACAAGAACTGTTGGGTTTTTAGTTGTGAGGTAAAAGGAACTAATCAAATTCGAGCTCTTTAAAAGATGGACTATAAAAAACCACTGACAAATCAAGATAATTTGGGAAAACTGTTATCACACTGCACATTTGTTTTCGAAAGTTGCCATTGTAATTTTGTCATGCAGCCTGTTACTTCTGTACTTATTTTTCAGTAAATATTGGATGCTTGTGACAAATAAATAGTAACGAACTGGATACAGCACACATTACTTTCTCCAGTTAAAAGCCTGGGGTTGTTTGGTCCAAGGTTTACTAAGAATTCGGACAACAACAATTACTAACAAGTAGGATTTTCATCAAAGGAACTAACTAGTCTCCCCCTATTTACCTACTTTTAACCAGGATCTTGTTCCTTTTTGACATTTTTTTGTTTTACAGCAACAGATTTCCATTAATGTGGCAAAATAATTTTTTCTAGGAAGCTATGATGATCTAGAAAGCTAGTTTCACATTGTGTATATCTTGGTAGTGTAAGAAGTCTAATGGCTGGAAGAATTTGTTTTTTAAAATTATTTTAAGAAACTAAGATTTTGAGCTCAAACTTTTAAAGGGAGAATAGTTTTTGCAATAGGTTTTGTAAAAGAAAATGCCTTAACTAAAGTTCTGATTACTTGGGTCTCAGGCTAGCTACAAGTGTCGTGTTTGTACCTTCACTGCGGGATATTCACCACGACTATGTATATCCACAACCACCATACACTTGTACTGGAAAGTATGAAGACATGAAGGTAAACATTAACTCTGATGATCACCAAACTCTCAAAAGGCTAGCTTTATCACCAACAGCCACGGACAAAGCCTTTTGAGAGCATCCACATGGAAATGTTAAGTTTTGCTCTTTCCTATACCCCCATGTAGTCTACCCAGTAGTGTTGTTTGTTGTCGGTGAAAACAGGGTGAAATTGCTAGATTAAGCCAACGTCAACCAAGAAAGAAATTAGTTTCAAAGTTTTCATGAAACACTTCTAACCTTCTTAATAGATGTCATCAAATGATTTGTCAGGGGAGACTCCTCCATCTTTCATGTCTCTAAATTTGAACCCCCTGCTCTTTTTTGGATCCTTCCTTTCCGTTGCCTTATTTGGAACATCACTCTCTCATTTGAAATGCCCTTGTTATCCTCATTTAGAATACCCATCACGTGAAACTGTCATTGTCCTTCATTTTGAACCACTCTTTCCCTCAATTAGGCCTCCCTTTACTCTACCTTCGTTAGAACAGTCCTTGCTGTTTCTTGTTAAGAACCTACCTCAGCCCTCAGTTGGCAGCTGAAAAGTCATTCATCTACGTACTTTAGTTGCTAGGACCTGCTACTTTTTCGGAAGAAAAATAAAACCTCGCATCTTTTGCTATCACAAAAATATCACTAACTTTTAGCACTTTGCTATTTACTTGACTTGCTTGACACACTCGATGCCCCTTAGTTGAAACTCCTGTGGCTGTCCTTCATTTGGAGTCCCTTTTTAATTCCTTGTTTAGAACCCTGCTTGCTTTCTTGTTTGGAGCTCCCTTTGTTGTCTCTCATTTAGAATCCTCTTTTGTATTCATCAATGAAAACTGCCTTTGTCGCCCCTCTTAGATCATCCCTATGTGGAACCCGCCATGTTGTTCTTCATTTGTTACCGCTTTCTCATTTAGAACCTCCTTACCGGACCTCATTTGCAACCTCACTTGCTGTCCCTCATTAAGAATTTCCCTTGTTATACCATTAAGAACATCTCATTGTAGAACCCTTTATTTAATTGTTACCACTTCTTCATTTCCAGTATCCTTTGTTGTGTATCATTTTGGACGTCCTTTGTCGTCCTTCTCTTGAAACATCTCTCATGTGGATCAGTCCTCCAGATTGTGCTTCATTTGTCACCACTTCGCCTTTTGCAACACCCTTTGTTGCCCTTCCTTTGGAACATTTCTCATGTAATCGCTTTCTCGTTTGAAACCACCTTGACTGTCTCTCCTTTACAACCCCCTTTGTTGTGACTCGTTTATAGCACTTGTCATGTGGAACCTTCATGCTGGTTGCCCTTCAATTTTTTTTATTTGGAATCCCCTTGTCTGCCCCTCATTTAAGCCCTCTGCCCTGTCTCTCACTAGAGTTTCCTAACTATTTCTCATTTGGAACCTACTTGTTGTGCGTCATGTAGACACCCCCCTCTTGTAACTGAGATTGTGCAGCAAACTTAAATTCCACGTGTGATAGAAGAGTAAACTTATCAATAATGGCAGAATAACGATTTTTAAGATGGTGATACATGTATTTATACTCCTGATATACCTGTTTCTTAATACTATTTTATCTTTCTAGCGCATCCATTTTGTCTCTGACCCATCAACGCTGTTGGTTAATGGTGTAGTGGTAGGCCTGACGTCCATGGATGTTTTGCTACAGCTCGGCAGCGAAGAAACTGCTTGGTGAGTTGGAAATTTATGGCATCACAAATGTTGTATCTGTGTTTTTCAAATAAATCCGTACTCTATGCAAGGAGAGCTCTTGGAGATGAGCAGGAAGGGGGTTTGGTCTCAGAATCCTGAGATATACATTATATCTATATTTCTAGCAGCTTCATTTCTTTTCTAATTCATCGGGTTGCTTGATATGTAATTGAAAAGTAATTATTGTTTAAAAGACATGTAGAATATCAAAATTTCTCTTCGCAAACAACAAATATTTATCAAATATAATTAGGTAAATAAAATGATCACGAAGCTCAATTTTTGGACCAAATGAAGAAGTCAACTTTCATAGTCAGCGCCACACCTGGCCATGATGCATTTCACAGATTAATCACAGAATGGCGTTTATGATTGAATGTATTAATTTACTGCCATTCACTTAAATATTTAGTTAATAATTTTCTAAATTTCGATTAAAAATTTTACCATAAGCATTCCATCCTAAACCTTTAATGTTGGACAGAGATCTTCCTATTGAAAATTGGAATCATTAATCTGATGTGAATTCATGTTTCAACGACAGTCCTCCAGGATCTTCTGACCGGCTGGGAAGACTTGTGAAACACATTCTGCTGCAGCACAGGTACAAGGAAATCTATCTCCTGCCCCCTTCTGCCATTCAATACTCTTCTGTTTTCTTACAAACATCTTGTGCGATATCAAGTTGGTTCATGCTAGTCGCCCTCATCTCCCAATGTTTGCAAAAACACGAAAGGGAAAAGAGTTTCAATTTTTTAAAATGTTTTTAACATACATTGTTTCAAAGGCTTTGGTTTCTGACTACCATTTGACCTTCCCGCAGAATTTTTTGGGGGCTTAGCAGGCACGAACAGAGCCGATGTGCTAACAAAGTAAACACAGCCGTTTTGCTGACAAGCTAACAAACGATAAACTAGGCTCATATGCTGGCAACAAAACTTAAAGGAGCTCACTTATTGGTAATCAAAACTAACCCGGATGTTGAATGTTAAATCGACCACAGTACATGCGTGCATGCATGGTGAATGAATCGAATGTTCGTCCTTTCATCATTAATAACAAGACGTGTGAAATTCAATCTTTTGAAGAAGATTCAGTTTTAGAACTGCTTTCATAAAGTGGTGGATGTCATACACGTCTCATTAATACTGTTCATGAGTGTTCACAATAATGTTAGTAAATGTAACAAATACCAATCGTATAACAAAAAAGGGAAAGAGAGAAACACACTATCTTGAGTCCCAGTTAAAATATTTATGAAGGCTCAGAAGAAAATAAAAAATCGCGAGAAGCTAAAAGCACTTGCGCAATATAATTTTTTTCCAATAATGTAGATAAGACCATCGTAAGACACACTTTTTGACTGACAGTTGTGCTAGTTATGTTTTTCTATGACTTGCTGTTTTATACTGTTAGGTCTATTTGAGAATCTTAAGCACTCTTAGTTTGTAACACTAACTGTTCTTTTACTCTGCAGTTACTACCCGTTGCAGCCTCCAAATGAGGATGTGAACCTTGACTACGAACAGTTCGCTAAATCTTGTTTTCTACCGTGCACACCTGATGTACTGCTTCTTCCTTCTGACCTCAGATACTTTGCCAAGGTATTGCTGAAGCAAATAAAAGTGTACCTTTTTTGAAAAGACCTTTGTTAAAGTATGTTTTTAAAAGCTGTTGGGCCTCCTCCCGGATTTCAGAGGTGATATAGCTGACTCATGGCTGAATCAACTGACATGTGTTGGCTTAATTACGACATAAAATTCTTTGAATAACGTAAGTTTATGTGAGAGGCTCTAAAATAATAATTGAGCTTTAAAGTTCCCGCGGAGTGCAAAATTAATTTTCTTGGTTAACAGTAAGCTTGTTGGTGTTTTTTTTTCATGTCTACCAGATGTAAATTATGTTTTACTGGTGTTTGGCGAGTATAAATTGTGTCCCCGTCCTCCTCTTCTTGGAACCCGAAGTGATACCCACCATAAATACAAATCTAAAGATTAAATTAAAATGTATGTAACCTTACATTCTTATTTTGGTTTTGTAGGAAGTACTTGGCTGTCTGTGCGTTAATCCAGGAAGACTGGCAAAGGGTCGTGTTGGTGGCACGTATCTGCAACTACTTGTAAAACCTGGACAGAAATCAAGT
>JAOBRG010149990.1:0-22050 GCA_027574985.1 Umimayanthus nakama | reverse complement strand
TGACCACATTTTCAGTTTTGTTTTTCTTAGATGAACTACAGTACAAAACACTTTTCTAGTTTTTTAGTTTAATTTTCGGCCTGGCTGCAAACTAATGATTTCACTAAAAACATCTAATATATAAATAGCACTTCGTTATCTTTATACGTGAAGCATAATTAAAAACTGTACAGCTATCAAGAGATATAGTTTCGAAAAGCTCGTTTAAAAATATGAAAGAGATGGAAAATAAAGTTTCTTCAACATATTTTGTTACAGACAAAGAATACGATGTCCATCGCGTGCTAATGAATGTTCCGCCCGACTTGCACGCGGACGACTATTTCTTATATAATTATAAGGGCGTCTATTTTGGCTGAATATCCTTAACCTTTTTTAGGATCTCAGCCTAAAATATTCTTGAAAGTATATTTGGGGATTTTTTTGAATTGTGTCTGTAATCTGTATATAATTTTGAAACGTTTAAAGGCTGTCCCCAACATCTTACTCAGTTCATGGATGTATACCCAAACGTAATTGACGCATATCTCTTTGGCGATATATTTTTAATAGTGGCGGTTCTCCGCCTACTTTACTTATAAAACTCACAGATTTAACATTCCTCTCCCCGTATCAACCCGAATTTTTTTTCTCACTAAAAGAATGCTCTTAAATCTTTGCATTTTTGAACCTCAATTTTCATCTGAAAAAGTGTCTATTAAACAAATGACTGACAAAGCGTATAGCTGAAAAGAACGGATAAATATATTTCCGAGCGTTGCTACGCTGCTATGCTATGTCAGGAATGGATAAGAGCAAATAAAAAGTACAAGCACTTAAATATATTCAACGCGTTCTTTGCATAAGCGAGCCTTGCTCAATGTGCGTTGAAAAACTGTCAACTTGTTCTAAAATAATCGCACTGGCTGTGGTGATGTTTAGCTCGAAATTCATCAGACCTTGGGTTAGACAATTCGCGCAAACAAAAAAATAATACATAAATATATCAATTATTTAAAATTAAATATCTCCTGCAAGTATATAAACTAAAATTTATATTAACCAACAAAGATAAGAAGTGGAAATGCGGACAGACAATCTTCAAAGCTCTATGCACAGCCATATCATGGCCGCGTGTACACAAACCATTTCTGAAATCTTGCATATTTCGAAGCTTATCACTGCACGCGATCGATCATGGAAAACTGTCGGTTTTCAAATAAACAAACAATATCACACGTACCTGCATCATAAACTTCGTACAGTTTAGCTTTCTTTTCAATTGTCGATTGTGCCAAATCTGGTTTGAACTTCTCGATCAATTTGGGTAGAAGTTCGGACACAAGTGACCCATTTGTCAGCCGAACA
Source organism: Umimayanthus nakama (assembly GCA_027574985.1). NCBI lineage: Eukaryota > Metazoa > Cnidaria > Anthozoa > Zoantharia > Parazoanthidae > Umimayanthus > Umimayanthus nakama. The sequence goes on along the minus strand of JAOBRG010149990.1, from coordinate 20,703 downwards.
GCTTTCGTAAGTTTCTCGTTGCCATCTTCAAAATAAAAGCGAAGTGCTCCTTCGAAGTTCAAACCCTGTGATGAATGAATATTAGACGCGTGTTGTTTTAAAATAATATACAGCAAGATATAAAAGAAAGATACAAGTGTATGTTTGAAGGTTATATTTACTGTCAATCTATTAACGAGATTTACTTGAAGTGCAAAAATCCAATTTATCGCTAGTTTCAGCACTTTCGGCTTCACCTCTATCAACAAAACTAATCAAACTTTTCGGCAATATCCAAGATAACGGATAGAATATATCTAACTTAAGCGTAAAGACGTCAGCCAAGGGTTCCTATTTCTATTTTGGGTTCCCATAAAATTACCTGGGTGCCAATGACTTGCAAATCTTCAACTTACGTTCATAATCAGTTATAAAATTGCCACAAACTTAAAATTACTTGATTTACTCACACACCACTCGTTATTAGTAGTATTACAACCTGTTGGAGATCGAAAACGTTTGTTTTAGAACGCTGAACAGTTTGTATAGGATGCCGCAACACAACAAGTTCTGTGGTAAGCCCTCACCTCTTTGAGAACCAGTTTGAACGCACCCAATTGGCTCCTTTTATTGTACGAAGCGATCTTTTCCGCGAGCTCTCGCCGGTTAATTTCCAGTTCGGTTCGCTCATCCTGAGGCTCTGATTTGTCAGAACAGTGCGCTTCCTCTGCAATGTTTCTCAAATGAGCTAAGATCCGAGGATCTGACAGAATATTTGAGGAAGAACGCTTTTCAAACAAGCCTCGTGCTTCTTCTGCAGTGATTCCGTTTTCCATCGCTCGAACGAGGAAGCCATTCAAATGCTAAATTTTTCTGTGTAACATCTCTTTTGTCGATTTCAGATTCGGCACCTCTTGATGAAATATTCACTGTCTTCGTTATTCAAAGTCACTATACACAGCGCTGATACTGACATCCCTTTGAGGGATTAATGAGGTACGATTTGATTGGTTCAAAGAGAATAGCGGCTAATCTTGCCTGGAAAATAAACCGAAAGATTCTTAGCAAAACAAAACGATAGTGCGACAAGACTGAAATTAATTATTTTAAAGGTCAGCAAACAGATAAATATCTGGCAACCAAATATATTCTGACGGGTTTGGTATCAACTTATATTCAAATTGTGCAGGCGTGTCACGCATTTCCGAACCAATGCCACATTCCCAAATATAGCGTCCTCAGAATTCACGAAAATATTATAAACCAATGATGGTATTAAAAGATCGAGAAGCTTTGAAAAAAAGTTTATAGGAAACAAAAGCCGATGAAATACGATCCTTATTGAAGCGATATTCGATCCATAAACCAATATTTTTTACAGGTATTTCTGGTCTTTTCTAATTATTTGTAGCTGCCAACCAGCCATTGCAAACATTAAGCAAAGGACATCACAAAAGCGATTAAAATATTCACTTAGGAAACAAATGAGGCCTTAAGGTATGCAGATAGAAATTGAGAATTTACCTAATCATCAAGTTGTGACGACTTCAGCAACTAACTATAATAGGTTTTCCTGATTTTTTTTTACTTAGTTCAAAAGTAAACACTAAACTTATTAAAGGTATTTTTTATTTGTCCTTGTAAATTTACATGCTGTAACTTGGTCATTTCAGATCAAATTCATAACACATAATAAACTTTTGAGACACAGTGAGAACTTTTGGGACATAATAAATTATTTTTAAAAAGTAGGCCTGCAAGGTCTTAACAACATCCAGCTGGGGTTTATAGTGGTCAAAAAGCATTTCTTAACCCTAACACTTTTGAGACACTTTTCAGTGTTTTGTTTGACCAAAGAAATATGATTACTAGATTAGAATATTTACAAACAAGCTGTGATCAAAAGTTGATCAATAACAGCAGCCTTGTGTATAGAAATTCAACAGACATCTGGATGAAACATTAAGTCTCAGGCTACACATTGTTTAGATCAGGCAAACTCTAACCTTCACTTTCTATTTAGGTACTATTTGTCATAAAATACTTCCACAAACAGCTTGGCACCAGCTGGACAATTAAGTACTATAGTTATCAATTATTGATAACACCCAAACAATAGCAGAGCTCTGAAAATTGAATAGTTGCTGGCTCAAATTAGCATTTTGACAGCTATTTTAAAACCAAACTGGTGTCAACCTTACATGATTATGATCTAAAGTGGCAGAAAAATTTGAGTATAGGCCAGAGCAATAACTTTCAAAAACCATACTACAATTTGAACTGGTACAGTTCATTCAAGGATAGCCTGGTTGACCCCTCTGGGTCGATATAATAATCATTGTACATAAAATTTTATAATCTTAATAAGAATGTCTAGATTTTCTGTTGGGTGACCACAATGTTTTGTTAAGTTCAACCAATTGATAATAAATTGTAGTTGATTAAAGCAAACGCCTTTATGATAAATAGGACCAGTTTTCCGAATAAAGATTCACCATATTGGACTGACATTTTCGGGACAATTAACAGGCTATAAAAGCCTGATTTCAAACCTATATATACAAAATAAAGTTAAATTGCAAGTATAGCAGTGACAGGTCTTGGTTTTACCTGTAGCAGAAATTTGTTTTCTCACATAAAATGTTGGAAATCTGGAAAATGTATTAATTTTAAATTAAGTTTAACCAGTATCAGTTTTATGCCAAAAAAAGATGTATCAAACAGCACATTTACATGAAAAATGATCTCACCCCAACCTTAAATACTTCGTTATATCTGTCTATGATCTTTTAAATTAAGAAGTTTAGCAGCTTAATTCAAAGAAGAGGCTTGAGCAACTGCCTAGACCTCAACCATAGCTTGTAATTGAAAGTTTTCAGAGGAATTTGTTTTTGTTTAAGTTATGGAGATTTGGTGCTATACACAGAGGTTCAGAATAAAACAAAGGGGGATAATGGAGCAAGAAATGATTGACTGGGGGTACCATTTTTTTGATGGGGCCAAAGGAAGATGGAGGGAGGGGAGGTTGGGGGAGGGGGGGGGTTAAAGGGCCTTGAGATTTTTAGAACACGCCAGATAATTTCTTGAGGGGCATGGTCCAACTTCAATGGGATTTTTTCAGTTCGTACTGTAAAAATGTAAAAGATACCTTGGGGTTAGTACATTGATTGAGAGTATAAACTTTTTGGGTCGATAGCTTCTGCCCCTCTCCCCCCAAAACAACAACCTGGGAAAGGGTACTAAATTTTATAAAACAGTTACACTGGCTTACACACATACTGACATTTTATAACAGAAAATTTTATTCGGTTAAGGGAGTAAGAAAAAAATAACTGCTGTTCTTTTTCTCATTTATAACACAGTATTAAGGACATAAAAGGAATTTTTTTACTTACCGATATATAAGAGGATTTCTTTCTGGTGTTAAGACCTGTCAAAAACTATGCCGTGGCTTGGCGCCATTTCATCCGGTCATTGATTAAACTTGGTATAAATAGTTTGCGCGAACTGTGGGTACAAACTGTTCTCATATTTATGTCTTTCATTCTACGGCAGATCCGGCCAGTATATTTTATGAAATAATTCGTCGGGTGTAGATAGTATTCATACAACATTGATTACGATGAAGAAAAAATAAATGCTTCGAATCAATGACCCGAGCCTTCAGGCTGTCAGCGGTATTTACCGTGGTAGCAGCGCCTGGCAACGATCGAATTCCAAAATGGCGTCGAGCGCAAAGTGGAATTTGGCTCGAACGGATCATTTTGGTTCAGTAACTTTATTCCTGCTTTTGAGTACTGCAAATTAACAACAGCATAATTCCGTAAATCATGCCTTCGAGCTCTTCAAGTACAACTTCAAGCTCTTCGGTTTTAAAAGAGCGTGAGACCCCTGTCAAACCCGCGAGGTAACTTGTGATCACATTTGTTTTGTTTTTTTTAATCAGCATTTCTAGTGCAAGAACTAATTATCTCCGATTATTACATATTTTGTTATATTTGTGTTTGAAGGGCGCAAGCCAGGCCATGGGCCATAACCCACTCCGACATAGAAGTCAGAAATGGAGGCAGGTCTCCCATAGCGAGGTAGAGATTCTAATTGGTTATGTGGGAAGTTCACAACTAAATTATTTATTGTGTTTGCAGTTTGGTTTCCGGCCTTTTAATTGACAGCTGGTATACAGAAACATGCCGAGTTATGTTTTACCAAACATAAGATAGCTTCGAATCATTTGGTTCTCAAGGCTTCTTTTGATCTGTAAAATTTCGTTTCACTTAATGGTTTTTATTTATACAACAACATACTGCATTAAAAATTAAAAAAAGACTTGCAAGTAGTCGTGATGGATGTCATGTAATCAGAAGACACGGATGTTCCACTGATAACTCTTGATTTTGAATGTGACAAAAGCAATTCGATAAAAACTGAACAGGAGCATGAACAAAGTGCTCAATTAAATACAGGTCTGTTTAAGGTAGACAATTTGAATTTGGCTTTAATGTACTTATTAGACCAAATAATTAAAATTCTCAGTTTCTCATCAGCAGCCGCATTTTAAAACTGCTTCTGCTATATTTTCTAAAGAAATACCACTTTATGAAAAAATTGTTAATTTTCATTCCCTCTTTTAAACTGAGCTAAGCCAGATGGCTATGTACCGATTTTTCTATTTTTGGAGAAACATTGCTGCATTTAGTTCATAATAGTTGAAAAAGATTTTTTTAATAATTAAGATTGGTTCTGCAATACAGTTAGCAGATCTAGACTTCAGAAGCTGTTGGTTGTCAAAGGTTGCTTAGAACCTCTCATAAAAAATTAAAACCCTGCATCATGCATTCCGCATTTTGTTGTTTCATTAAATTGTTAGAAATCAGCAAGTAAAGAGGAGAGGATACAAGACCCGAAGAGAGAGAATACGTGAAGAAGATGCTAGTAGTTATGCAGAGGCCTGGGCCAAGCCTGCTAGTTCCAGACCCCCATGGGAGATGCTATCCACGGGAGGCTCTGTGCCACCAAGGGCCCTCACTCTGACGTCAATCACTCAGGCTCATCAACTGCAGGTATATCAAGCTCTGACAGCAATATTTAATATGTACTTTAGATACTTTAGTAGAATAGATCCAGAAAGGCCCAATCTTCCCCATGGAGGGTTTTTGTTTTGACACTCCCACCCTCCCCCATCCCCCCTTAAAATTTCCAAAAGCCCTCCATAGGAAAAAGTTTCTTAATATTTTCTGGAAGTTTGTATTATCATGAAATTTCTTAAGGTCTTTAAAATCCACAGAAATCCTTGAATTTTATTTATCATTGTTCAAAGACATATTTGAAGACTTTTGGTTTGCCTTAAGGGCGAGAACTGCTTCAAAATTCCTGAGTACAGCACTTGAAAAAAGGGAAAATGTTCTGTATAACACCTAAGGACTGAGTTTGAGTTTATAGTTGTTATAGGAGACTTCTTGGTTTTTTTAGATGAGAGTTTGCATAATTTTTTCATAAACACGGTTTGGTAAGAACAAAAGTTTATGTTTGTTCCATCACTGAATTGGTTTAATACATTTTAGCATTTTTTTAGCAAAGAGTTTATCAGGAGATTTCCATCCTTGTGTGACAATTCCGCTGCTGTTATTTAAATTAGATTGTGTTACACAGTGAAAACAAAGAGATTTGAGAAATTAATAAATTATGAATCATTGTCTGTTATCTATGGAAACAGGTGATTCAACTGTTATTCACAACATAAACCTTCTTTCCCACAATCATCACTAGTGTTTGATAAAAGAGACTGAAAATTAATACTTGACCACTGACACTGTCTTAATGCACATGCTTGTTCAGATCAACTGAAACACTTTGAATGTTAATCTAAATGGATAGTTAGTTACATACATGTTGTAATGTATGGTTCTCTCAAGAAATCTTTATCTGATTGAAGTGCATGTAGATGATATACAGTGTATATCTGGAATATATTTATTAAGGAAGGAATTTAAATTTATCGTCACCTAAGTAAGAATGCTGAGTGTCTCTCAGAAGGTAAGTCTGTCTGTCAATCCTGCTTTGCATTGCCTTGTAATTGTCTGTTGACCAGTGTTACCATATAACAATCATGAAACTATCAAAAGTGGGTTTTCTCAAACTAGAAGCAGTTAGTACAGTATTTAATAGGCTTGACCAGTGATATAATGGTTTGTCGGTACATGTACTGTAATATAGCTATAAATATTATGAATAAAAATTCAATCTGAACATTTTCTTGCAGTTTTTAATGACTATCTCGACAAACTTTAAAATCTGAATAATAATTCAATTAGAAGATTTACTACAGCTTTAAATGTGTTCTTGGACCTGACTGCAATCTTTTCAGTATCCGAAATTCTTTAATTCTTAGATTTTAAGGGTTATCTTTCTTATTTTATAAGCTACCTGTATGGAGTTGTAGAAAGTTAATTCTAGCTTGTGCTAGTAGAAGTGTGCCAGTAGTATAGTGCAATTCACTCACTGAAAATGGAACATTTAATGACATGCATGTCTTTCAGGAGGTAGTGGGCATGGAGGCTGCGCATGCAGAAGGACAGTCATCCAGTGACTGGCTGAACAAACACAGTGTTGAGTCAACAGGGTTAAATTTTGACGAAATTCTTAACAGTGGTATTCGAGTCAAGTAAGTCTTTTAATTGAAAGTTGTCCTGGCCAAAGAGTGCTACAAGTTCCCTGAGCAGTTCATGATGTTTGCATGTATTTAACACCATCCTTAAACTGTTTGCCTTAAAGGATTCCAGATCAAAGATGAAATTATTGTTTGTCAGTGCAACCTGTAATTTATTTTAATAACAATAGATGGTATTTAACAATTATTCCAGGAACACGTGTTGGATATGAGCTTTTAGATAGTGGACAAGGTGCATAGTACTGAGTCAGCTATCATAATTAAGCTCTTACCCTGGCCAACATTTGAGCGTGAGTGGAGTAATTGTTTTATTAAATACCAAGTGTACCGATATGGATAAAAAATATCTTGAATTCTAATTTCTACCAAGTCGAGTTTTTGACCATTTTAAGGAAAAATTTTCTGTGATGAAATTGTCAGTTTCCATATTTGGACAAATGCAGTATATAAGCTTTATACCGTGAGTAGAGAGCCAATCCGAATACCAGCATTTTAATATCAAGAGCTTGGTATTTAATAATGCATATTATGTGTGTGATTATAACTATTTAACAATTTATCCGTACATATATATCTAGACACGTTTGGTGTAAGTGGTTATGTTTAGACAACTCTGGACACCATAAACATCTAGTGGTGTTTGAAGGTGTCTGGACATCTCTTGAAAAACACCTCAAATCACCTCTGGACCTATCTAGACACCTCTCGGCACCTCTGTTGTCATTAGGCACACTCGGACAACTCTGGACACCTGAAGTGTATACAGAGTTGTTTAGAAGTGCCCTGCTACATGCCCCTGGACAATTCAGGACACCTTCAGACAGTTTTTCTGTAAATGGACAGGTTAAGATAACTGTGGACACCAGAGGTTTCTAAAGGTGCTTTGAGGTGTCTTGACATCTCTGGTCATATTTAGACACCAGACCTACAGGCATATCTAGACACCTTTGACTACTGCTGTATATGTACACATATGGACATGTTCAGGCAGCTCTGGTGTTAGTGGAACGTTAAATCTCTATAAGACAACTTTGGACAACAGAGGTACATGTGTATATAATAATGTTATTTATAAGAACTGTGTTTTTTGGTATTTTTTAATTTTGTTTTTAAATTACTAATGGTTGTATAGTGTATAAATAGCACTGAGTGAAGATCAATTCGGTCTGTAGTCATCATGAGTGAAAAACCAAATTGGTTAAGCCTGGAATCCAATATGTTTTCATAAACAATGATTATGTACACATTGGACAGCATTAGATGACACAAAATCAAATTTTAACAGATTTATCAAAAGAAATACAATTTCTGAAAATTAAGCAAAGCTTTATCGATTGTAGAGTTGGACCCTGTTAACTCTGTTTCTGATAATGCGAAGTCCCCCTAATTTGAAGCAATATTCATTCCCCTTGGATTGCCTTTCTACAGACTGATTTTTACCTTGTTAACTCGAATCCCTGTTAATTTGAAACATATTCTGACTCCATTTTGTTTTGGCCACAGTGTCTCAGAGGTTGATTACTGCCTTTTACTAACTGTGAAGCACACATGATATGTGTTTTAAGTTTTGTAAAAGACAATTAACTGTCTTGTTTCCTTCAGTTTCCCATGTTCACTGTCATCTGCAACTAGTGTTTGTTTGGGAAGAGCTCGAGCTAGATTGTTGATTTCTGACCCACTATAAACTTTGAGAATGAGAGCACTTACCTTGTCTTTGATTTCCATTTTTTCAAAGTATAAGGTTTTCCTCTTCGAAGTTTTCAATTCTTTCTTGCCATGCTCAGCAAATCTCTAAGTGACTGCCAGGATCTTCGACAGGTCTTTATATTTCTCCCTGTAGTTAGAACTCAAAATTATCTGGACTTTTCGCCTCTCTCTGTCATGATGTTCGTTCCATGTGCTTTTTATATCGCTCGTCTCTTCGCTGTCACTTTTAAACCTACTTCATTTAGCTCATATGCTTTGCTGCATTCTATTTAGCTGTTTGAACACTGATTTTTGCCGATTGTTGCTGTTTAATTCATGGCCTTTTCTCCCTTTTCATCCTCTTTGCCATTGAAATAACTACGCTAGATACCTGTTTGCTTATTAGTCAGAAAGCAAGGCACTCGAGTTGTGATTGGGTTTTTTATGAAACTGTCCGATAAGTGTTGAATACCAAGTAACAGCATTTCGTTATTGGACACTCCGATAAGAGACTTTGCTGCCAGATTACGGAAAATAGAATGCTGAAAGAGCAAATCAAATTTCAGGAATTTAGTAACTATTTATAATATAATTGTGTGTTTGTTATTGTGTTATTATCATTACTGTAAGAAATTAATGAGTTTATTTTTTGGTTAAATAGAGCTCCATCAGATAGCTCTGATCCAGACACACAACATTACAAGTTTGATGAAGCTCGGTTGCAGGATAATGAGTTCAAACTCAACAAGTAAGTAATACATCACAGGGGGGAGGGGGACGGGTTAGCTCAGACCCAGACACATATCATTACAAGTTTGATAATGCTTAATTGCAAAATGATGAGATCAAACTCAACAAGTAAGAAGTTCAACACAGGGGAAGGGATGAGAAGTAAATAGGTACCATTCATTTTAGCTAAGACCCAGACACAGGTTATTTGAGTTTGACAAGGCCAAGTTGCAGGATAATGAGTTCAAACCAACGAAGTAGAAATACACTGATCACAGGGTGAAGAGAGAGGAGATGAATGGCACCATTCAGTTTAGTTCAGACCTAGTTAAACAGCATTTCAGGTGTGACGAGGCACAATTGCAGTATAATGATGTCAAAGTCACTTAGTAAAAGACATTTCCCAGGGGGAAGGGGAGGGAAAAGCACAATTCGTTTTGATTCTGAGAGAGAAACATGTAGTATTACAAGTTGACAAGTGCATCCATGGTTGTGAACAATGAGCTCAAATTCAACAAATGAGATATTCGTCACAGGGGAGAGGATATGACATAAATGGCACCACTCGTTTTAGCTAAGACCCAGACGCACAGCCTTAAGCTTTACAAGGCACAGTTGCAATATACTGAGTTATCAAATAAGCAGGATATATAACAGGGAGTGGAAATGGTGCCATTCAAGATAACTCTGATTCGGACGCACAGCAATTCAGGTCTGACAAGGCACAGCTGCAGTACAACAAGTTCAAACTTACAAAGTAAGAAAGGCATCAAAACAGGGAGGGGTGTGGCACCATTCACAATTGGTCTGAACCGCAACGTACAAGTTTGATGAGGAAATGTTAAAGTTAAACCTTCCCAGTATAATCTCCTCTTTTCAAACATCTTTCCTTATTTTATTATTTCCCTCATGTAAGAAAGTCGATCAAAACCCGCTTTTCATGCAAAAATTGTTATTTACTTACTGTAGTTTTTTGTGATGTTTCAGTGAGCAGCACAAGACTATGACAGCTTGAATTGTTTTATAATCTATACTATGCGTTTCTGTGTTGACTATAGAAAACTCAACTAATACGCGTTCAAAGATTCTTACCCCCTTCCATGGATTTTTAGAATATTTTGATGTAGTCTGATTCAATAAGCACAAGCCGTAGACCATCCAATCATGGTACATGATTTATCTTTCAAAATTATTGATATCAGTGACCTGTAAACTATTGCACAAGTCTGTAAAAAAGCTATACTCCTAAGTTAAGGCCGAGACTATTGCAAAAGAACTAAGGTCAGAACCGCATTCAAACCAGCTTAGCTGAACTAGGTGTCTTTGTTGAAATAAATAAATAAATATCTACGTCATCTACTACATCATCATGAATACAAGAAAATGGTAAACACATTTATAAGTTGAGATCCTTTTTTGTATTATGTTTTACATTTTAAAAGTTTAACTTATATCCAAGTATATCAAACTGCTGAAACTGTTTGGATAACAGGTGACACCAGACATTTCGGAAACTATTATTTTGTTTATTAACAGTTTGATAGACTTGTGCCAAGAGAGGGTCAGATGGCTGTTAAAAGGAAGTCGAAGGGTAAGAAGTTGTTAGGTAAACTGGCAAAAAATTAATTAAAATTACATGTACCCGAAAACAATGCTAAAAGTTGAACCACACATTATATGTTCAGCCACTTAATATGAAAACCTCATTGTTATGGTCAGTTTACACTGTCCCAGCAGAAAGCTTACATGTTTCTTTTAATAGGACTCGCTTAAATCCAATAAGAGACTATGGAGTGGACACTGTTTTCGGTAGCATTACAAAGTTTTCATATACAGAGTAAACTTCAATCAATAGTTTTGATGCCTTTTATTGACTGACCACTATAGACGCGATCTTTTAAAAACTATAAATCATTACTCTATTGCTTTTCACCCTAAAAGCATTCTCGCAATCTCAAAAACTTAAGTAGAGTGTTTCTCACTTTGTAAGTACTGTCGTGACAATTTTTTATTTACTTGGAGTGAACAACTTGTGTTTTGATCCTTTCACAAAGTCGTCAGTTTTTGTTGTTCTCCTCCTTGGTTTGGAGTTGGTACTTTTTGAAGACAACGGCTCTGGTCCCTCACTTAATGTTTGTGGATTTGAAAGCCAGTTTCTTGATTGAGAACTTTTAAAAGTGTGAGCCAGGCCATACTGATATTTGATCCATGCTGCTACGAAGTTCTTAAAGGAATCACTAAAAATTAAAGCTCTACAGGTCTTGAACAATCTTTTTTTTTAAATTAAAATGTTCTTTCACATGTTTACTCTATCTGCCTTGGTTAATTGTAGTTGGAATCTACAGTACAATTAACTCTTACAAACTACCTGCAATCCATTTATTGTCTGTTATAATTCAATAACAATGAAGTCTTCAAATGATTTAAATTGTGTTGGCAAGGCTTAAAATGGCTAAACACATTTTTAACAATTTTTAAACACCGGACGGTATTTGTCATTGAAAGGAACATTATGTCGGAAGGGTTGCTAGATGCTTGCGGTGGTTTTTTGTTCAACAGAAATGTTCAGTGATCAAATCCATGTGTGAGCCACTCTATTAAAGCTCTGCACTTGAAGGGTGCTAAAGTTATTTTGCTCCCATGTTAGAATAATTCATAATCAATTGATTTGCGGTAATTAAACTGTTGTTCATGTTTCGGCAGTCATTTGGTTTAGTGAAGGGCAATAATGTAGCCTTGTTGGTGGATGCTTCCGATGCAAATTGTGGTTATGGAAGACTGCAAATGTTTCAAGAATCTTTGCAGGTAAGTGGTGTTGGGTAACATCGACCGCAGATTGATGGATCTCGTGACTAAGGTTGGTCAGCAAAGAACTATTCCGATGCAAGATTACGAAAGGAAAACTCTGCTAACACACGCTGGAAGATCCATTGTTAAACATTCGAAAAGCCTGTGTTTCTGATAATACTGAGAGCTGTAGCATGAGTTAATTACAGGACTGAGGGAGGGTTCGTGTTCGTTAACTTTGTAAATGGCTACATTTTTTGGACTTGCGGAATAGCAGGAGAAACGATTTTTTACAAGAGATCTCGTGTTACCACCCCCACGTGCTCCTGCCCCCACCCTCAGCGGGAGCACTTTCCTCACTTGACTTTACAGGTATGTGCCGCACCCTAAGGGTACATAGTTTTTGGGCCACTTTGGTCTGAAAAAAGGGAAAACATTTTGCTTGAGAAATCTGGAAAAGGGTACAGCTTTCACAATCTGTAGACCTTAGTAATTCTAAATTGTCCCGAGATTTCTCCTTTGGCTCGTTACTTCGCAGCTTTTAGAACATGAGATGAGCAGAAATACGGGCAATGTTTCAACCACGGCCTGTGTATAGTTGTGAGTGTTTCATCTGGTCTGATTTCTGCAATTTTCTCAGAAACAGGGTATCGAATGTTGCATTTTCGCGAATGGAACAGATGCTCAAAACTTTTACGGACGGAAAATATGATTATACATTATGTGTTACATCTATCTTATTTTACGTTTTTTTTGGTCAAACAGGAACTGATAAACGAACAGTTGGCTAATAAGGACAAGTTGTTTCTTGTGTCGTTTGGAACACATGCAAAATCTTTATGGAGTGTGGTCAGAGACAATAACTGTAGGATGTAAGTATTTAAAGGGTTTTCGAACTCTTATCTCACATATTCATACATATTTTTCTTACAATACTGATTTCCTAAGAGCACGGTTAATCGGGGCGGATCCGTAGTTAGTTACCCTATTCACAGGTACACGGACAATTGTTGACCAGAATGTTTTGTAGTGTTTTTTTTCGTCTTTTTCTTTTTCTAACACTTGATCCACTTTCCTGATCCACAGACATACAATTATTTACATAAAATGGAATGGGCACCCGACTAGATTAGCTTCTATATAGTTATTTCAGGTGTTAATCCACTAAAATTCTGTCCTACTTATCTAATATTTTTTTAACTTATGTCTTGAAGATTGTGGAAATAAATGAATGTTGTCGTTGTAGTGTAACACTTTCGCCACAGAATCTGTTGATTGCCTTTCATCTGTTACTGCAAATACAATCAGTGGAGCATCTTTCTACTAACTAGCGTTACCTGAAATCAGACCCTCTGATTGCTCTACATGTATGCTGGTACGTTCAGCTGTTCGTTATTTTCTCTCGACGTTCTACCGCAAGTGGCGGCATTGATATTAAAGGGAAAGTGCAATAAAAGAACGACAATTCAACTTATTTTTTCATATGTATTTTATACTTGTAGCAGCAGGTTACTCATGTTTTGAGAGATCTCCATAAATTCGAACATAAACTTATGAATGTTATTCTGCACAATGAAAAATCAATTTACTTGGCCTTTGCAGTTTAGAAGAGTCACGATGGTGGGTAAATAGTTTGCGGCCCTCGGGCGGATGTAACGTGATGGCTGCTCTGAAGCAAGTCTTAAAAAGGAAGGCGTTAGACTCGATTGTCCTTGTGCTAGGAAGCAGGTAGGTCGTCATAGTAAAGGGTTTTGGAAAATGCACTTCTTCACAATACAAAAATTAATAATTGCAGCAAAAAGATTCTGCCGGTATTTACTCTATTATATTCCGAGGCAAAAAGTGAAAAAAAAGAGAAGGGGAATAGTAAAGCAGAGAATCTTGGATATTTCCATCCTTTCTGGTACCATTAACTAACACCAAAAGGTAATATAATAGGGTTATAAAGTTTATATACAGTGGAACCCCGTTAATTCGTCCATGAAAGGTCCCCACAAACTTGGACATATTTATTTATCATGGTTATATGATTATATAAATGTATCACAATTGTCTTTCCCGAAAAATTGTTTACTTTCAACGTGTTTTTCAGGCACACTGGAAGATGGTCATAAAACGTTTACTTTCTTAAGCTGTTTTAAAATAGTGACATTTAAGTGGCTTAGGAAAATGAAACTGACTACCACAGCCGTTATATATAAAATTTTCGTTTTGGCGTGATTGGCCGTTTGAACGGGGTAACTTTTAAAGAATTAGACAAATTGGAACTTTCAAAATGTGGCCGTTGGCCATACTAACAAAGTGGCTGCATGAACGGGGTATTCTTATGAGAAAATGTTTTTCCGGGAAAAAGATTCTGGCGGTAATAACGAGGTGGCCATACGGCGGAGTTCCACTGTATATCAAACAATCGTTTTTAAGACAGCTTCATTTTCGTCTCAAACAACCGAAAGTGTTGTCAGTTCGAAAGAATGGAACAAAAGTAACGACAACAAAACTTTATTTATACCTTGGGTTATAATACATAATAAATAGTAATACTTATTGTGACACACAAAGTACTCAACGTGTTTAAAACATTAAAGTTTTAAAGTTAGAAGACACTTGAATGCCTAAGCAGAAAACAATTTGCCTTTAAAACAACAAGTCAAAACATTAGTGACCACCCAAAATGCATCTTGGTTGCTGGTGGGGTTTGTTTGTTAATTGTTAAACTTTATCATTTTAACTGTCAGAGCAACGTCTAGTTTATGTGTTGAATAATTTATGTGGACAAATCCCCATATTGAGTAATGAATCAAACTAGTAAGAATACTTGCAGAGTGCGTTATATAGTCGCGAGTTGTCTTACAAAGACAATGTCAAGAACTTAGGGACATGTCATTATTATGGCGGGCTGAGGGCTGAAGAGAAACTCATGAGATAACTAAAAATCTATGTTACTTAGGTGGGTCAAAAGAAATATTCTTGAAGTTAAAGGTGGAGTGAATAGATAATAACTGTATTTCTATATTTCCCTTGGTGGTGTTATAAAAAGTTCTTTGTAAAGAAGGCTGGGTCAAAATTTTCTTATGTTCCTCAATATTTTCTCTTCAGTCAACACCCAGGCCATGAAAAATAAACTGTTCTCATAGATCATCTTTATCTCTGTTAGCCCCGACCAGAATCCCAAGCTGATCTGTGAGTACGTCAGAGAGTCCCTCGCAGGCCGGAGAGCTCCACTCCACACCGTGGGCTATGACTGCAGTGTGTCAGCAACAAACGTAAGTAAGAGTCTCCATTTCCATTTGGAATATAATTTGCTTTCAAAGGGGTAGAAGTAAGACTAACTTGGTCTCCTAAACGGCGTCAATGTCAATTGCAGCATCCATTTAATGAGAACCACGTACCAAAGAAGCTGACAAAACTGATGAATGGCTGCCTGCTACTGGCTAGCTTTCGTTCAGGAGTTTTTAAGTCGGAACAATAAATCTAACCGTGCAGTTTTAAAAAAGTTTCCTTGTTGCAATGGACTCTTTGCAATTGTTCAAAACGTATCACTTTTTTTAGTTTTTTTCACTACAGCTATAAGAATTCAAAGTAAGCCAGTTTCACAATCATGCGCAGTAGATACAAGCGTTTTGTTTGGCGGGCTACACGTGCTCAAAAATGGCGGATTGTTCAAAATGTTTTAGAATGGATATATTTCTATTATATATTTAAAAATAACCCAACTCATTCATACAATCCGCTGTGTTTACAGGACGTGTTGACCTCCAAATAAACCGCTTGTACGTACTGCGCATGATTGTGAAACTGGCTTATTTCACCCAAACTATTTTCAACTTTTACCATAACGTTTTTCTTTATGGGAAGAACTTGCGTAGGTAAGGAATCCACACTGTAGGTACCTTTTATCTTCATACACAGAAGGAATTCAACAGCGCCTACACACCAATGTGCACAGCGTTGTGATAGCAAAACAAGCTCAGTACTCTCGCAGCGAAAACAAGCACAGCGTAGTGACAGCGATAGTACTGATAGTAATGTTACAGCGTTGTCATTGTCATCGTCGTTTCAGCGTTGTCAGTTTATATCACTGACACACCAGTGTTGTCGCCATCGTTGTCACAGTGCTATCTAGGCCACTGTCACATTGCTTTCACTACCACCTTTATCACACTTGTGGCAATTGTCACCGCTGTGACCTTAGTATTGACAGTAGTTTGGCAGTAATGTAAACCTTAACCGTTGTACAACCACTGTGGGGTTCTCCTGTGCAGCATAACAACAAATTTGAGACTCTGGTCAGCATTACTGCTCTACTGGTTGGAATAAAATGCGGGTAAACGTCAAACGTAACGTAGATTGTTAATGTGTTTTCACAGGTTTTCCTGAAGGAGCTAGCGGAGCAGACAGAGGGCCGTTATCACTGTTATGTCTCAACAAGTGATGTAAGTTAAGTGTGAGGAATGCATTCAACATGTTTGCTCTCATGGTTGGATATTCTTTAAGGGCGTTTGTTTGAAGAAATGCGAGGATCAAGGTAGCAATACAATTTTCATCTTCTTTTGTGAAGTCCAAGATGGGTGCTGTGGATGCTGGTTTATCAAGGCTGAAAAGGCTGCCATAGAAATTTAGTGCGCGTTGACTTCATTAATCCAAAATCTTTTGTGGCACACTGACGCGTGTTTGTAATGCCGTATTTTCAGATAAGTATGTTACAACGTGAAAGTATGTAATCGGTGAATCTCGCTTGTCCTTAAGAGTGCTCGATTCAACGGGGTTGCAGAGCTCAGTAAAATCGGAAAAACGGATTGCGTAAAACGCATAAAATTTAAAAGCGGGGAGAACTGATAAAATTGTAGAAACTACTGCACAGTTTCACGCCGAAGCGATCATCAGACTTGAACCGTTAAAGGAAAAAAATTAATGCAAGATTGAGACCTGAAGGTTGTAAAAGTTATGAATTAAGGTAAACACCTCCGTGTTGTATTTTCTGCCAGGAGCAAATCATGACCGGAACGGACCTCAGTCTGCTGGTGACTGAGATTCAGAAAGCAAAAGATGTGCTGCACAAGATCCAGAAAATGAAACTTGGGTTACTTGGTGACAAGAAAATCAAAATCCAGCATGAGGTAAGAACGTTTCTTCTTTGATATTTTTATTCCATCGATTCTTTGGTGTTTTCTTACAGCATAATCTTGTTTAAGAATAGAGTTTAAAGTTCGTGGCTGAGACTATACGAAAGTAAAAATTGCAAAAACCATTCATTGCGACGAAACTTATTAAAATGGTTTCCATTTTGGTAAAGAGATGGCTCGACAGTTGAAATGACTCAAAAAATAATTTTCAGCAAAACATTAGACTAGTTTTTTGTGTCATGGGTGTCTTTGACTTTGTTTTTTTTCTTGTGGCTGAATCCAGCAACGGATTTCTCTTTAATCGTTTTCAATTCCAGGTCAGTCCGATTCTTGACCTTGTGAAACACAGTGTATCAACGGGAGTGGACTTAACACAGGTGGACAGCTCACCCCTAGTGGTTGAGCACCCGTCATTCCCGGCGAGAACCTCTGGCCAGTGGCTCAGGCAGCACGGGCTCAAAGGTTTGTCTGTTACTCCTAGCGTCACTCGTGAACGTCACCTCTGGTTGCAAGACGTTTCATCGTTTCCTCTAGAAAGAGTTTCATGAAAAATCAAAGGTTTAATCTTCAGTGAAAAAAACACCCCAAAGGTCATAAGAAATTGCATTTGTTGGATACCTATTTTGTTCTCTGAGCAGATTCATAGATTTTAAAATCAAAGCTAGTAAATGCGTTGGGTGTTTTTGCTGATTGAAGTCTTGAGTTGCATAATTACTTACTTCATTTTCTTTTTACAGTGGGACCGTTTTCTTGGAAATATTTTTTGTAGTAAAATTTAAAATGCTGATCAATCTTAAAGTATGGCCTGTTTCCTGATGCAATTTGAATTTATTAGCAACTTGACACTCAGTTTGCAGAAAAAGATTTTAGCTTAGGAAGCCGCTTACACATGATTTAATTAGCGATACTATTTCTCCAAACATTCAAAATATTATCAGTAAGCTCAGTGATTCCTGTGATTCAACGTATTAAGTTTTTTCATCGTACTTAGTAAACCCGAGTACAATACTGAGTAAATGGATCTTTTCGTTTCAGCCAAGGGGTTAAACCTTTACCAAGTCCTGGCTCCAAACTCGTATTCGTACGTTGATGGGTATGTGTCGGCTATAAACAGACAAGTCAAGTCAAGAGTACACGAAATGGTACGTTGTTATGAAAATGCAGTGATAGGAAGGGTTAACCGTTTAAGTCTTCTGAATGTAAATTACCACATGTAATGCAAGAGAGTTTTAAGACTTCATGATGGATGTTATAGACGTTACTCTGGTTGGTTCCAGCTCTGGCAATTAGTACGGCTCGGTTACTCGAAAAACCTGCCCTAAAAATGATGTTGTGATTGCTCCTCTTTCAGATATTTGTTTGTTAACCTTAAAGTTTCAAGATATGTGCATGGTTGAGCATCTTTTTACAAATTTACGACAAGCCTTTGCAGCACGTTCCTTGATTCTTGCTTCTGAATCTTACATGTTTTATGGTGACAAACTCTGTCACTTTATCTTAATTTGTCTCTGATCTTGTATCTGACCTTGTCTCTTGGCTCTCTTTGCTTGTCTTTACTAGTTACTAACGCCATAGCTAAATATCTCTGCAGAGTATGGCTCAGTTCAGATGGCATGATGGCTCAGTAAAGAATGTTCACGTCGATCCAACCTTGCTCTTTGATTATCAGGTATGGATATAGCTCTATATCTGCCACGATGCATGTACAGTTCTATCGTATATGTGCTCCATTGCAGGCATTTCTTGTATTAAGTGTGAGTGCAATTATTCATTTCTGAGTAGCTCACTTGCCCTGACTTTAGACATAACGTTCCATACAATTTATTCACTCCCTCTGGTTAGTAGGTAAGTGTCAAGTTAGATAAAAATGATTGTGTTGAACCTGCTTTATTAATAGTACGGTTTTCTAGGCATATGGAAATACTTTTCTGTTAGATGGTGTGTCGAAACCTTCGTGGTTTCTAGAAGAGAATGTTGTACTTAAAAGTCAACGCTTCCTTTCAATTAGCAAAAGAGATAATTAGTTGTAAATCAGAAGGTAAAATAGGAGAGTATAGCTATTCCGGTTTTGGTTTACTTTACAGCGTCACCTGGAGGTTGCGGTACAGCTTTACAAGAGACGTATTGATTGGCTCTCCGTCGGCTGCAGGAAGGTGTTCGGCACCGTCGTAGAGAAAAGGTAGGCTGAAATTTGTGTAAGGGCTATTTCCAAGGCAAATTCGTTTTGTCGTACTTTCATAAATATGGTGAAAGCTGGGGCGGACCTAGGGGTGGTTCGGTCGAACCCCCCAAAGTGAAACAAACGCAAATATTTTGACCATACTTTTTTGTTAAAAAGGACTTGTTAAATGACAACAACAATTAGATAATGTAGGCGAATGTGTCCTAACCCCCTCTCACTAAATCCTGGATCCGCCCCGGGAAAGCTTACGTTAATTTGGAGAAAATAAAAACTAAAAGGTACCGCCAGCCAGACGTGTATTGCAAACCTCTTTTTACTCTTTTTGAGGGAGTTCTGAAATTGAAATAAATTGCGTTTACAGATACTGCAGTTGTAAATAACAAGAGCAGATCTATGCTTAATTTGATATTTTTAAGTGCTGGGGTTACTTATTCTAGTACGGTAGTTTTCGCAGAGGTAAACCATTTCTATTCCAGGGCCCGGGTGTTCAAAGCCCGATCAGTGTTAATCCTTCGTTAAATATATAGGTTTTACTAAAAGTTAAACCAGGATTAGCACTAATCGGGCATTGAACAACCGGGCCCAGAACATTAAGCCCTTGTTTAAGAGCACTGTACATACGAAGGTAAAAAATAATACTGTGAAGACTTCCTTATTTAGCCCCTGAAGTAACTCTTCTTCTCCAATATGACAGAGCGATCGTTCTGCTGGACATGTCGGTGTGTATGTCGCCAGGGGCCCCCCGGCTCAGGGAGCATCTCAGACAACTGTTAGAGCAGCAGATGGCCAACAAGACATCGTACAACTTCATCTGGTAAGCAGAACGCCCAGTTCTCGACTACAGGGCTAACGTTCTAGGGCTAACGCTCAGTAGGTATTATTTGGGATTATTTCAGAGCACTATAACTTACTACAACTAAACCTAAGTATATGCTTATCAGTGCTCAGCGGCCAAACCTTACTGGTTACCCCCTCACTTACACTGTTTTCTAGTTTGCCGTTTATACTGGAAGGCTATGTTTTGTGTCCAAAAACGCTTTTTAAGTCGGCCAGTAAGCTAAACACATGATTTGATGAACAAGTTTTGATACGTGTATTTTTTTTACCGTCACTGGACGTCCAACTTTGTTGCAACTCTATTATGCGTTAATGAAATGTATTACACACGAAAGCACCCACCTTGATTCTGCGTTGCAGTCAACGAAGTAATTCACAGTTACGCGTTCAGAAGTCCCGTTCCGCCGCAAGGATACATGTACTCGTTTCTGATTCGCTTGCTTCTTAAACGCTTTGTGATTGGTCCAACTCTTGCTTGACATCATCCCTAGATGAAGAAACAAAGTTGGGATAAGAAACAGGCCAATCACGATGAATTACACATATCTGTAAGATTGAATTAACGGGCTACTGTGCACAAATACGCAGACGAACTAAATTAACCGCTGACTGAGGCCCCGTCCACACGGATACGATATTTTTGAATCCGCAACTTTTTCTTTCCGTATTCAAAAGAATCTCCGTCCACACGTAGCGTTTTCAAATCGAATTTG
>JAOBRG010149879.1:0-14309 GCA_027574985.1 Umimayanthus nakama | reverse complement strand
TATAAGACAGGTATTAACAGTGTTTTTACCGTAAATAACACATGTATAACAGAGTTTTGGTAAGATAACAAAAATTAAAGGAAAAACTTTTTGGTCATGCACAGAATTTATGTGTTGTTACGGCTTGAGTTCAACGGGTTAATGTTGTAAAGCACCAACCATGAAAGTTTTTCGTTTAAATTTAGTTTAAGGAATAAAGGAATTTTAATTAACTTAACACTGAGCGATAAATCTTTATGCTGTATTTATGAAGTTTTAACAATCATTCCGCGTTTCTCCCTTAGTTTCTACTAGAAGTCGGCGTAGACCTTACCTGGACAGACTCAGGAAACTAGAGAACAATAACCATGAACAAGAGCGTTTTTAACTTCTCGTCGAACTTGACTGTTGTCGGGAATGACACTTCTCCAATCCGTTTGCCGAGCCCGTTAGATAGGACATTACAACATAAAATTATTTCGACGATTGCTACCTCTGTTCTCATCATCTTGACGTTAGCTGGTAATTCGCTCGTGTTGGCGGCATTTTATAGCTACAAGCGCATCCGCCGCGGTGTGACCAACTGCTTTATCGTCAGTCTAGCGGTTGCTGACATTCTTGTAGCACTTCTGACAGAACCATTTTGGATGTCGTTGGAGTTAACTGGCTGGATGAACCTACCTGAAGGTATTGACGGGCATAAACTGCAAGCTTCTTGGTACTTTTTAGACATCACTTGCGCAATATGCTCCATTGTCAATCTGATGTTCATAAGTATTGATAGGTACTTTGCCATCAAGAGCCCGTTATCACATCACACGAAGATGACACCCGAGACAGCAAAAGTAATAATTCCAATATTGTGGGCATACTCCGCGATGACGGCTAGTCCATCAGTTTTTTTCGTCTGGAAATGGAGTGTCCTCTTGACATTTATCATTGGATTTCTCATTCCACTGATAGTTGTGATCTTCTCGTATGTGGGGATTCTGATAGTAATCTCGTCCAAACACCGGTTGTCTAATCGCGGAGGAAAGCGTTTGGCTAAAGAGTTCAAGACTGCCAAAAGTTTGGGTGTCGTTACGGGAGCCTTCATCATATGTTGGCTGCCTTTCTTCATAGTTTCGCTACTTTACACATATTGCAGAAGTTGTACATCATTTATAACTAAAACTCCTGCAATAATTTCCTCGGTGAAATGGCTTCATTACTCAAATTCATGCCTCAACCCAATCGTCTATGCGTTTTTAAACCCGACTTTCAAAGTGGCTTTTAGGAATTTATTCCGCAAACTTTGCCGAAAAGACGAAAGAGGCCGCTTAGATCACGACTTTTCGTTCACATTCTTCACACATCGAACAAAGACCACTAAAACGACGAACGCAGAGAAGAACACAGCCAACGGGAAAATAACAAATGGAGGGTATAATGGAAAGGGGAGTGCCTTCTTCAGGTGCTGCAAGAGAAACCCAGATGAGTTCCAACATCCAACACCTGACAGCACAACGGGTAGTGGTAGCGAGCACAAAGGTATTGAGGAATCCCCAGTGGTGACCCCGTACACGCTTGAGATGTATTGCAGTGAGAAATCCTCACTGAATCTGAATGAGTGCTCCTCTTACAAGAGCCTTCCAAGCAACCCTAATAATTTTGTTTCTCAAGACGAGAGCAAAACGCCCCTCCTGGACAACAAAGATTCAAACACTCGTGACGATTGTAGCGTCCTTCCTCCTACTTCGTGTCAGGAAGAATCCTTACTGAACCCGGATCTGCGTCCAAATGATCGCTTCACCTTTGATACGGAGTACCTCCAGATTACAGGGAATCCAGACAAAGATGGACTTGTTGGCAGCCACCCAAGGGACCGCGGTTTTAATTGTGCTGTAGACAATAAAACTGGCCCTCTATTGTCGGGTTTGGACGTTAATTTAACTGCTCAGTTGGACCCTAAGAAAAACGAACTTTGTTTCTTTGTTGATGGTGTTGCCATTCCAGAAGGTAACATAAAAAGTTCTGATGTTTAAAACATCGGATGCTTTCTATAATTACAGATTAGAAGGCAGGTAGAATTGGCTGAAAACCTACGGATTTTCATGTGTTGTTGAATATGCTGCTGTTATCAGGAAAAGACGTTTACGAAACCAAAAGTAATTTATGCGCTGTTTACTTGACTAGGCCGTGTAGCGCTGTTATCAGTGTTTCAGCCTCTAGCTATGAGTACTTGAAATAAGTACTTACGCTTAATTGAAATCGAAAGATGCAATCATTATCAAGAAAATTGTGCAAAAGCATTTACAAATAGTCAAGGCGCAAAAGTTTTAGGCCAACAAACCGAGGGAGGGGGGGGGGGGAGTACAATGAATACCGGACTGGTAGCAACGTTAACTCGCATTTTTCGAAGTTTTTAATTATAAGTAAGGTTGCTCTAAAAACATTTTATATATCTGGTAACTGACCAAATGAATAGTTTAAGTTTTACTCTCTAAGTTGTACTTACACTATACTTATACGCGAGCAAGGCAAAACACTGGTTACATCTTTATGTCCTTTCCATAGCATCAGTTTGAACTTTGTCTCTCGCGATACACAGATTGTTGCGGTGTAACAGCATAAACAGCTGTACCGGGCACTATCTATTTAGTGAATAATTTCCAGTTTGACCAGATTGCACAAGTTAACTTTTTAAACATAATTTGCGACCTTTGAAATATTCACGAGTACTGATCTACTCCAAAATCGAAGCAAAGGGTATCCGGCTACTTGTTAACCGTAAAGTGACAAAACGTATAGTTACTTTAACAGTCTCAGCAATTTATATCGTCAAATGATATGCCTGTCATCGACACTCCAGATTTCTAGGCTCAACTTCCACCAGTGAACACTTTATTAACTGGCAGTTGATTACACTGCTCTTGGCCAATCAGAATATAAAACCAATTTTGTCACTATATGACTAGGCCATAAATTTAACGTGTTAATACTCCGATAGTGAAGAATGCGATTTTTCTATCTAGAGAGCTTGTTACTTCGAACCAACGACTGGCAACATTTCATGTCTTATGATCAAGTGTGGTATATGGAGGTACTAGAATTGCGATAAAGCAGCCTTAGAAAAGAATTACCTTGCTCGTGTTAGAATTCGTGTGGTACTACAATTCGCGCGCTCCTAGTGTGTAGCATCACACTCACTTAGAAATACAAACTCCTTAGCTTATTTATACATACACACATGACACAACTTTAAAGTGTTCTCTTCTAGCAGTGAAAATTAAAAATGTGTTCTTCATCATCATTCTGAAATTTTATCGAGGTATTTATGTCTACGTTTTGTTGTAAATCCCTAAACTCGCTTCTATTAATTTGACCGAGAACGAACAAAAATTTTTTTTGCGCAAAAAAAGAACACAAAAAGTACTCAAAATGGTGCTCGAAATTAGCAAGCGCGATTTTAAAACTGGGCATAAAGCCTAACTTCTATATCATCGCTAACGATCGTCGGATTGCTGAAAATACTGTCAGCGATCATATGGAAACACTTTTTAGCGATCAAGCGATCGTTGGCGCGCGATCAAATGGAAACCAGGCTTAAAGGAGTACCATGCGAAATTTAATACAAGTAAAGTATTGACTGTAAATAATAACCGATATCTTGTCATGAAAGGTAAGAGCTACATATTTATTTGCAAATGCTAACTTAAAGTTTAACTGTGTAGCGAATACTCCAGGTACTGTTTTGTGAAAGTGTAAAGTAACTCGTATACTGACAAATGTTAACTGCAAGATGGCTGTACTGAAAAACAAGTGTACAAAACCTTTCCAATTGTAGATGTCTTTGTCTAGGTTCCCTTTGGTATAGCGACAGTTTGCTGGTATTCACAACGTCTGAACCAAGATAGGTAACTGTCTATGGGGAAGTAGTGATTTGGTTGTGAACCATATTTTGTTTACAAAAGTGTTTCCTGCGATGTTATACAAGTCAGCGGTTCTTCACACAAAACAAGTCGAAAACGCTTGACGTATAAGTTGGAAAACCAAATTTGAGCTTTGGGCTCTTCCGCGCTTACAGTGGGAGTGGTGGGCCTGTATTCGTGTCTAGACTAGCGAAGAATGAGGCGTAGGGACGGATGAGGGGAGGAGGAGGGGGGGGGGGTGGTAAAGCGCTGACTCGTAACCCGGAGATTCCCAGTTCTAGTCCTCTGCCCGCCGGTCACGCTGGTGTAAATAGCCTTCTGGTCAGCCTCCCTGCCAGAAAGGGATTTTAAGGGGGATTTTAACTGTCGTCGAGTGATTAAACAGGAGCCACTGGCTTGGAGAACGGGCAACCGCTCCCTTCGCATCGACGTTAAATAACAGTATTTTTAGAGCCTTTTGGCCAGAAAAGACTTTAACTGCGCGGACTCATTTTTCATACACGACACACATAAGCAAAACAAAAAATCTTCATTTAACATGTTCGCGCAAATTTTCCAAAACTCTAGTCTATTCTGTTTACAATAATTCAAGCACAAGCAGCTATTCGATGATGTGTAAAACGGGCAGGACTTTCAACATAAACCAGCAAGTCTTGCATTACGCACGAGACCAACGAGGTTTCAATTCAAAATAAAAACGAGTTTTAAAAGACTTCAAATACAAATAAATGCTTCACCTCTTAGCGACCCGCGTTCTCGTTTGACTAGAATTTTAATCTCTCAATTAGCGGAGTGAAATTGCAAGGAAATGATACTTCCATCTTATATACCGGTAAACAGCTTTTTACAAATATTAATTAATTCTGAGAACAAGTGGGCCAATTTGATGAGGAGAAGGTACAATTTCTGAAGTTCAACAATGAACTTACATTATTCGCATCAAGTGAGTATATAACTGCATTATGATCAAATCATGCACGCGATCGGCAGTTCTCCCTCTTCACGGTATAGTTTCTTCCGTCTATACATCTCAAATAAAATATATTTGTAAAGCTAGTTCTCAATGTAGATTTGAATGTAGAATCTTGGGTCGCTTTGCATTTGTCCGATCCAACCAGTCACTTCTTAAATGGAAAGCACGAGTTCTCAGAACTGGTTCTGGCCAGAATCGCCCTGCTCAAGGTTCAGAGTTGTCCAGTTCTCCCGCTCCGTTCGGCCAAAGCGCGGGAGTTTGGAGAGTTGTGGCGGGAAAAAAGTACGCGCGCGCCTTGGACCTTTCCATTCAAACTTGCTAGAACCAGTTCTCTTCGCCGACCAGAATGGACAACTAGAAAGCAACCTTAGGGATCTTGACTTTCTCATCTCGTCAGTTTTCTGTCGTTGAACCAGTTCTATTTGAACAACCCGCAGCAAAACTTCGCTGCAGCGTCCAGCCAAGTTCCGAGTTATTCAAGTTTCAATCCCTGCGCGTAGTCTTCTTGCTTTTTCTGCTTCAGTTCCGGTTTTACCCGAGTGCGCTTGAGTTGGCCGTCCCTAGTAAAGTTACAAAGCAAACTTTAGATCAACCAGTGCTCCCTCTTAACCACTCCAGCTCCTGCCAATTTATCAGAATGTAATTTCTCCTTATATTACTCTAAGTTATCCGCACAAAGATGTTTGGTAATTCTCCCAACCAGCTTACAACGAAAACATAGAGACAGTTTAGGAGGTTCAGCAGAACGTCATATGGCAAACTTGGAGAAGAGAGAGAAGAGAGAAGAGATTTTAGCATCGGAAGTTCTGTCAGATCTGAAAATAGAGCAGGTAATCGTATCAAGGGAAGCTGACGAAGCGCTCTTTACCCCCCCCCTTCCCTTTCACTCTCCCCTTCCTCTCTCTCATCTCCCCCCTTCCCCCCCCCTCACCTCCCCCTCAAGAATAAACCGCACCTGCCCTAATCTGGGGAAACGCACTCACGCTAACATCGTTCCTAATGGTATCAGTTTACGTGAAAATGTTTCTGTGACATGTGCACGTAGCTATACAATAACAAGTTATTAGAAGCTAAAATCTCATGCAAAGTTAATTATGTCCATTTTTCATTGTAACAAAACTAAAGTTTTCACTGACTTATTTCGCTAAAACGAAATAAACTCAAAACATTTTTGCTACGTTAGCTTTTTAACACAGCTCTCCACTGGTCGACTGCTACAGGCACTTTTGTACATAAAATTAGCTGGGGATAGTTGGGGATTTTGGAAGAAGCTGGGTGTTTGTTTCTTTTGAAGTGTCGAATCAATGCTTCAGGCTGTACCTATTTGTCAGGTCTGACAGGCCTGACCAAACAAGTCTCAGGTGGAACGCCGGAGGGCTTTCGGAACTGGTGGCAGGCCTGGAGTAGGTCAGTTATGCTGTTTTGAAGAGCGCGGGAATTTGGTAAACTTTTACGGGAAGAAATGAATGGGTGCATTTCTATCTTGCCATTAAGAAACGTGACAAGCACTGTAATTAGAGAGCTTAAAAAGCCGGCAACGAGGACTGGAACGTCGACGAGAACGTTAGAAAACAATGGACTTTATTACAGAATACAATCACTTCTGGTGGGAATGCAACCACCTGGCCAGTTTTGCGCCGTCGTCTTCAGAAACAGAACGCGAGAGCCTCAAATCTATAGTTTTGTAGAGAACGTGAACGTTAGATTACGAATCATTTCAATCTTCATGCAGCTTTAAAAACAAAGCTTCTAGTTTTTCGTATTCGCACACCTTCAGGCAAAACAAAAAAGAAACGCATGAGTTATACAAACAGGAAAATTGAAAACGGAAGGTTAAAAATTCAGCAGCCGTTTTCGTTGACGTTCCCGTCCTAGCTGCTTAAGGCCCCTACTAGTTCGCTTGAACCGGCCAGACTAGTCTGACGGATGGAAACCACTCTTAGTTTCAGCTGGGAAGCTAGACTTGCAATTCCAAGAAATAAGCATAGAACACACTCGGTCCTTACATGTAAAATATAAGCAGAGACAACGCCGGACGGGGTTATTTTATGGACCATGGGTCAACGTACTCACCATATTAGATCGACCAGCCCTCCCTGAAGAGCGATTTCTCTCTTGACTCGGTTTGCAAAGGCGACCGCTGACTCGTTTTCCTGAAATTGAGGAATTGAGATCTTTAGTATTACAATGTACGTATAAGTCATTTGAGACTAAAGGCGGCCTAGAACGGGCGCATGGCATCCTTTGGGGGTTGCTAGTGTTCGCGTTTCAATTCTAACAAAAGCACACAAGTAACTTAATGTAGTCCAACATTACAAACTTATTGGATTCTGCCAGTGACAACGTTCACGACAGTTCAGTGTATAGGGCAAGACCAGCCGAAGGTGGAGCCCAACATGGTCTCTAGAGACTTGAATATTTTGTCACATTATACACTGTTGAATCTAACAATACTTTATTATTTCGAACAGAAGAACAATGCCCGGGTTTAAGCCGGTTTTTCATTATGCGAAATTTTTCGCGCGAAGCGAAGTTTTTTTGCGGCGAAAAAGAAAAACATGTTCAAAGTCACCGCGCATGTCTGTAATCGAAAAAAACGGAAAAACGGCTTTATCCCAGGATTTCAAAAACGTACATTGAGTGAAATCACGTGACATCGCATGAAATCCCGTGTTAGAGAAGCCATTTCAGTGCTTTGACATCCAATCAAATTACAACACTTGATCATGTGCTTTTCTACATAGAATGTTGATTATGAAATGTCACGTGACCGAAATGGTGAGGTTTTATTGGTAGTTAACGCAGGCGTTTTCAGTGAGAAACAAAATAGTAACAAAAATTGAAAATTAGTTCAAGATCCTTTGGAATAATCTTACTCTTGCTAGTTTGCTATGTAACTCGATTTTCGATGAGAATTCCTCCAAGGTGCTGTGCTCCTACCTTTCTGGTCATAGGAGGCAGGTACCACACATCACACACCAGGGCCCAACTCGTCATCAACATCAACAGGTACTGGCCCATGGACTCTTGGCTCGAGTTCCAAAATGCATCGCCAAATGTGCGATCATACTGGAAAATCAAAAATTCTTCGGTAGTGTTGGGATTCAAGCAGTAAAACGTTATGACTGTGGATATTCAATTGCATATTAATGGACAAATTCCGGGCAAATGATTTTTTAAAAATGATCCAAATCAAGCAGATATAGGGTAGCTTTCCGTTTCTCCAGTCTGTCTGGTTCGACAAGTCACCAAAGTTCGCAGAATTGGTTCCCTGCTTACGGATCAGAGCCGCTCCGCTCTCCCGCTCCGGACGGCAAAAGCGCGTGAGTTTGGATGAGTTTTGGCGGGGAAAATGTACGCGCGCGACTTGCCTCTTTATTTTCTTTTCAGCCAGTCAAAAAGGAAAAATGGAAAGCGACCTTCGTTCAAAAGGATTCGTAGAACTGGTTGCCAAACTTTTTTTTTTTTATTCCAAGACGGTTAAAAAACAAAACTTTATACCAGTGTGGACTATTCACACAGCGTACCACTCTTGCTTCCATCATATTTTTACATTTTGTTCAGCGTAACTCGGGAACATTTAGGCATATTTTAAAAATAAGTTGATGGTACTTTCAGAGAGGAGTTCTTTACAATTGGAAAGTTCTTTAGTTGATCTGCAGTACATCCACGCACTCAAAGAAGTTTTATTTAAAGCTTTAGCTTGACACATTAATACACGCTTTTTTTTTATAAGAACAAACTTTATAAGAACACCCAGGCTGAGATTTGCCCAAAAATTAAGAACAAGCTAAGAACAATCACCAGGCTGAAATTTTGATCAGCTAAATTTAAGAACCAAATTTAATTCTTGTACACAAATTGAGATGTACATGAAAACAAAACTTGTCAGATTTAGCTTGGTCATTGCCATTCGGCGTTGGAAAAGAGAAAGGTAAGCTCGTCACGTTCACGAACGCTGTGTTGAAAGTTTCAAACACATATATTTCTAAGTGCCATTTTACAATTATTGTTCCAGGCAACTGACTCACGTTAAAAAGTATCGGGGAATAAGAACAACTTAAGAACAATTTAAGGCTGAAATCGCCAAAAAATTAAGAACAGCCCAGGGTGAGCCGAAAGTTACTGGTTCTTATAAAAAAAAGCGTGTGTCAGTCCATATTTGGTTACCTTAATGGCCACTGGATAAATAACACCGCCAATCTCAAAGCTGCCCTTCTTGAACATCATAACAGAAGTGTTGTTGATACAAGTTCCTGTAAAAATTATAAAATTCTTACTACTTTATTTTTAAAATAAATTCAATTAATACTAGAGTAACACATTCATTTTCTCTTTCCGTCAATCATTTTTAGTTAACTCGAGGAAAAACGTTCCATTTGCCTTTTCTATCTTCAAATCACCTCAACAACTGCTATAGAGGAACAAGTTTAAGGCCCTGTTACACTGCGCAATTGTCTCAGCAACTTGTCTCGCAATGGTTGGAAATGTAGCGAAGCAAGTTGCCGAAGTTTAATGTTGAGGCCCTGTTACACTGTGCAATTTTTTCAGCAACTTGTCTCGCAATGCTCCTCGGAACGAAAAAACAAGAAGTCTGCGCTTACGCCCTTGTTAAAACTGCCGTAAAATTGCGAGACAAGTTGCTGGAGGGGTGATACACTGCGCAATGGTGTTGTTAGTTGCTGCAATCTGTTGCGAAAAGTAGAGCTGAGTTCTTCTTCGTGCAACGCTTCGCGCAACAAAAAAATTGCGAGACAACCCATGTTACACAGTGTAACAGGGCCTTTACACAAAGGGGAAATTATTTACCTTCAGGGAATATAAGGATGGGATTCTTTGATAGGTCCTCAACATGCTCTTTCAACCTGTCCGGGGAGACACAGAATATCCGTTATCGTTAAACACATTAAGGCGAACGACAAAAAAGATAAGGGAGCTCGCCCAAACAGGGTCACTAGCGTAGTAGCTTCTCTATAACACTTTCTAATGAACATTGCTTTATCTAATACACACCTTCTTGTCACAATTAAACGGTCCTTTATTGCCGATCTCTCGAACCAGATGTGGTCTTGTGTACGAGCCAAGGCTCTCTCCACCATTCCAAACAGACCGGGCTGAATCTGTCCAACCTGTGAGTTAAATTAAATAATACATGGGATGCATGTACACTGCTAGAGAAGACATCACTTCGTTCCAACCAAATACAGTACCGACTCCCAGAATCATGCCACTTCCCGATCGCTTCAGGACTCCGGATCTCGGGATCAGATTGGGGCAACAACGGTGTTTCGTTGGGTGATCAACACCTTCTATTGGGCTGTTTCAAACCCTATCGGGATTTACGCAGAAAAGTAAGTGGATTGTACACACAATTAACCACACTGTTGCGCCTTCAAACGATCCGAAAGCGCGATGAGTGAGCTGTTTGGAACGATTTTGATTGTTCTGCGTTTTGGACGGCAGCAAGTTCATCATGTTGCATGTCAACTGTTCCGACTTTAGAAAATAAATGTGTTCAGTTTAACAGTTCTTTAGAATACAAGCAGAATAGAAGGAAGAGGTCGGAATGCATACGAACTAGAACAAAAGCTGGAAAAAACAAAACTGAAAGTGAGCTTCTTGTAACTTTATTTTAACCAACTGAGATATTGAATGTTCGGCCTATGAAAATCGACAGAGAAAACAAACCAGCAAAATGTGCTGACTCACCAGTGAGTAACATCTGTCATTCGCCAGGATCATGGCGTCGATGGGAGAGGTGTGGTTTGCAACGCATGTGCCGCCACCTTTGGCCATGTTCTCTCTGCAATAAGATACAAAGGTTTGGTTTTCTACTTGCAGCAACACAACTGTATTTCAGTACTTAAAAGTTACAATGTTTGTTTGACGAAAATAACCATGTAACTCGTGGCATACACACCAAGTTCTTCATTTATTTTGAATTCTCCAGCCGCTTTATCAGTGTAGCAAATTTCCAACGCATTAAAGCAAGTATTAGGGGTATTCAAACGCTCAAATTGGACTCTTTGAGGGTCACTCATCTACATGTACCAGGAAACGCACGCCCTCAAAAGGAAGCTCTTGTGCCTGATCAACGATCAGTGTCAAGGTCTTTAGTGGGCACTAAAAGCAGTAACACCTCTCTTGAAGGTTTCAAGAGAGGGTGCTGCTGCTATGGCCACCGGCAAGTTCTCGACAAAAAGATTTGTTGGATGAAGGTTTTTGTTTCAGATGGAAGAATGAAACAATTGAAATGATTACTGGTGCCTGGTGACTCTATCTACTTGTCTCGCATTTGACTTTGTTTTCAAGGGGGTAATTCCACGCTTTAGTGCGTGAAGTCAGCGCAAAAACGTATGTCAGTGGAGCCGAGGCAGTGCACATTGTACACATCACTCATGACTCATGAATGTACAGTCATTAAACAATTGGTGTGGACACAGTGCTTGCAAAGAATATAACTTGTTATGAACACGAACCTGTTGTGAAAGGTCACCACTCCAGAAATTGACCGTGTCAATATTCTGAAGCTGACAAGAGTACAGATCTCATCTATTTTTACCCTAGTCCTGCAAATAAAGGAACAAGAACGATTGTGACTATTTTTATATACTTTTAAAAACTAATTTACAATTGTATAAGTTTGTTCTTTTGGTTTACTAATAACTGTTGTTATCATTACCAATATTTCTATTCTTGTTATTGTCCATATTATTATTTTAATAAAAATAACAAAAACACTGTTATTGTTATGTTGTTATAATTATAATTATTGTTACTGTGAAGCTACAATTTACTTTCAAGATTGCTTGCACAAGCATTGTGCGGAGGGGTTGGCGCAGTGGTTAAGATCTCTGCCTCCCAACCCTGAGGTCCCCAGTTCGATTCCCGGCCTGGCCGAGGATTGAATATTTGGGTGACTTTCTTTCCCGCTAAAGTTCACTCAGCTTTCCATCCTTCCGGGGTCGGTAAAATGAGTACCAGCATACATGGACCGCTTTGAAGCGGCTGCCACTTGCGCCTATATATGCTTTGAGCATGTCACATGGAAAAGGTGCTATATAAATGCACCACTTTACTTTACTTTACAATCTGGGCTGTTACATTTGTAAGTTAAGCAAAGTTAGATGCGAACTTAACCAAGTTTAAACTGCTCGCTCAACTAGGAATTCTAAATACTTGTGCAATTTGAGACAAGGCAAATGTATGTATACTTAGAATTTATGTATCAGTGGTAGTATTATGTTCTACAAGTACTACCTGTTTGTTACATTAATTCTAATGATAAAACTTTGTTAAATTACAATATATGCTATTAATAGTTCTTTAATACCCATCATGATGTTATACTCAATGTCAAATATAGTCTGTACCAGTCATACAATGTAGAGATGAGTTACGTACTTGGTTTTGGGGAAGAGCGACAAAATAAATGTTGAACTAAACATGAACCCCAGACCCATGATCATCAAAGTTAATCTGCAAACCAGAAAAGAACAATTTATAAACATATTAAGTTGAAATGAACATGTCTGTTTCTAAAATTGTATCAATTTTGACATTTCATCAATTGATACATGTAGCAAGTGTTACAGTTCAATATACATAATTAATTATGTGTCATATTGCATCTTTAATATTTCAAACATTAATGTCAGCTAAGCCTCTGGTACAAGAGGTAAAAGAACAATTTATAAACATATTAAGTTGTAATGAATGTATCTGTTTCTAAAACTGTATCAGCTTTGACTTGTAAATCATCAATTGATACATGTACCAAGTGTTATACCGGTAGTTCAATATACATACATGTACTGTAAAATTGCATCTTTAATACTTCAAACATTAATGTCAACTAAGATTCTGGTACATAGTATCTTACCTTATTGGAAACAGGATGAAATATCTGAAAAAGAAACCTAGAACCCACATAACTGACAGCCTGGCACTGAAAAGGAAAATATGGAGATAATATTTAATCTTGCATTTCAAATAACGAGAGGCTTGGAAGAAACCTAACTTTACCAAAACTTTGCTGTAACTATTTTCAAAATTACTGAAAATGCATACAATATTGATCTCCCTTGTTCACACACATATATTCTCCTGTTACCATCTAGACCCATTTGTACTTGTAGCTGGCCGACACAGCCAGAAAGCAAACTGGAGTGTCTTCTGAGCAGGCTAAGCAAACCCAGTGTTCCGCATTTTTGATGTTTTGGCAAGTCCTTTGATGTGTCCTGTCTCACTAATATATAACAATTAATAACTCAATTGTTGGATTCAACTTGTTTCATATTTGTTTCTGGCATGCCGTGACGCATGCACATCACCACTCAAGATTCCAAAATTTGAAAAAACTCTGCAATCAAATCTCAACTGGGATACTTCCGAGCCGATTAACCAATAATTTCTGCACATAAACATAAAAAATTTAGTTCCAACTAGACATACAATAAAACCAGGCAAACAAGAACATTAAATAAATCCTTTTCAAGGTTGGGCTACTTTTGGCACAAGGAAGACTAGGGAAGCAGGGGTGTGGGGGCGGCAGTGGTTCGGCAAGGCAGAATAGAATAACTCAGACAGAGTCAAACTCACTCAGACTTTAACTGAAACAGGCCAAGTTTTGATTAGAACTTTTATCCTAATAAAAACAAAAACAAAAACACTACCTACCTCAAGTAGTGATAGTTTTCATTTGTCCTCGTTAATAGATTCCAAGATGCTAATTCTGGAAATGATCAAACAAAATAAAAATGTGTAAAACTATGCATGTAAAGAACAAACTTATTTGCAAAATCAATGCTAAAGACTAAAGGTATGCAAACCTTGAGCAGAAAATCGCTTGGTTACTTCATCATCAATAATTGCCTAGGAGAAAAACACACACTTGTAAACAAGTTACAGTAGTACCACTATCATAACTTTGTAAAGTCAGCATTCATACTCAGGTGTTTGGACTCTATCACAACATCATAAAGGTCTCTTGGTATAATACATTGTGTGGCCAAACCTGAAACTGATAAATGCTACAAAATTAATACTACAGCTAAAAGCCACAAACACTGTCTTTTTAGTTACAGTACAGTCCGCGAGTTACATTACAAAGTGCGAGTATTTGCGAGTACATTAAATACTCGTTCCGGTAAATTGACTCACGCGTACCTGCTTTAGAATATTGATGACTTTAAAAAGACTCGCGAGTAATTTACTCGCGCTGTTATGCGAGTATTTGCGAGTGCAATGCTCTGATACTGTTTTGTTATTAAAACTGACCTGTAAAACTCATTTCAAAGTGTAGTGTTAAACTTAAGACTCGGGTAAAATTCTGGTATGCATTTCACTTGAGACAAACTTGTGAAACTTGTTCTCTTAAAATAAATTCTACTTTACTCACAAAACGAAATTCAAACCATATACAACAATTCAAAAGCCAGTCCCCA
>JAOBRG010149768.1:4477-18599 GCA_027574985.1 Umimayanthus nakama | reverse complement strand
GATAAAACCTGGGAGAATGGTGTTGCAGCGAATACCATATCTAGTAATGTCCAGAAAATACGAATCAACTTTTAGTTGTTGATTTAGAAATATGTTTGTACAGATAGGGATACAAGTCTGTGCCAGACACGAGAAAGATCTGAGACTGGCTGTCTTTTCCAGCTTACTATTTCAGAGGCTTCTCAGTAATTGCATTACTATTGATGGCATCAGTTTTGTTACATTTCAAAGAAGCTTCTTTTGTTTCAAAGAAACTTGAACCAGTCACTCAGGACTGGGGATAGGACTGAGCAGATATTAGTAGCAAAAAAATTGTTTTCAGTTAGTTTTTAAACAATCTTTTGTACAGAGAAAAACCTCAAAACCAGGTTGGGTCAAAGTGTTTGAGAAGAAAAAAATATTTTCTCTTCAGTCCCAACCTCAGCCATAACTCAGTTACAACCAGTGCGCCAGTTGAAAAAACGTGAAACAGCAGCTTCTTGCAACTTAAATCAAAGGTTTTATGACAGAGAGTTACATGTACATTTGGTATTGGTATTTTGTTGTACACCCCCTGACAATATGTCCCCCATTACTAGAACTAACTAGAAACCACTGACCTTGCAAGTTCTTTGGCAGAGGTTTTTGTTAACCCTTCGACTCCAGCTTTAGCCGCAGCATAATTGGCCTGCCCAAGATTACCAACCTGCACAGATTTTAAGTACACACGTACATGTAGTACTGCTGAAACATCCCCTGGAGCAGCACTTTAATATTATATATACTAAAAAACAAACTCAAGATACTCATGAACAAAAGACTGACTAAAGTGGCATTTACATGACACTGATATTAATCTGTAGGCAAATTCAATCTGGTTCAATGGGAGGTGTTTCTCCACATTTACACAGAAGCTGTGATGTACAGTAAGTTATTAACATGGCAATGGGATGTTAACCCTGGATTGCGCAAAAGGGGATCAATTGGATCCCCTCCCCCTCTGAAAAAACAAAGGTTTTTCCAACCCGTAAAAAATTGAAGCTTTCAGTACCTGTAATCCACTTACAATGTATGAACACATCTTTTGTTGTCGGGAAGTTTTGCTGTAGTTCTAAAATTTTAAACCAGAGCAGATTGTTTTTGGAAAACACTCGGTTTTAACCAATCGAATTCTGTTTTAATTACTTACAATCTATGCAAATTTAATATTTTGTTGAGGAAACTGTCAGTAACTTTCTGATAAAACTTTTCTAATTCCAGCTTTTCCACCCTATCCTTAATTATATTCCTGTTCAAGGCTGTAAGAAAATTCAAGTGCTGCAGTTTTGCTGAGAATGTAGAATTTTTTAAAATTTCAAAGCAGCAGTTCTTAATTAAACTTTATTGTTGTTAAAAAAAGAAATTGGTTAGTTACCAAAAAATGTTCACATGCCAGAGCCTGATTTTTTTATGTGTACTAACCATTTTGGGAAATCATGGGGATGGACCCTCCACACCCCTCCCCACCTTGGGTTAATTTGCTAGGATAAAACCAATAGCTTTGTAAACCAAAAAGTGGGCCAAAACTTAATCAGATTGCTACCTGGTAGGCCAATTATTAAATAGTGAATTCCTAATTGGAGCTTGTATATGGACACATTCCTATCTCTAAAAGTAGGAAAGACAAAATCCTTAATTTGCCTTACCTTGCCGACAATACTTGCCAGGTTGACAATGGAACCATTCTCAACTTTATGGTCCACCATATACTTTGCAACCACTTGCAGCATTAGGAAAGTTCCCTAATATAAAATAGAGCAGTTTTTTTTATTTTTAATTTCTTTTAGCTGCCAGTCTAGTACACATAATAAATTGTATGTACAGAACTGTAAAAATTAAACATATATAAAATGACAGGCTGAACAAAACATAAATTAAGATGTATTAACACATTCAACAAACAAAAACTACAACTTCAAAGACCTCAAGTTTGAGAACCCCAAACGCTGGTTATCTGTGTTTGTACAAGTGCCAAAGACGTGAATTTTCTCGGGGGGCATGCCACCATAGAAATTTTTGAAAATTAGAAGTTCTAAAATTGCCATTTCCTGATTTTTGAGACAAACTCCTTGCTTAGCAGCCACAATTAAATCAGGATTTGAAAGGGTTATTTCACGGTTGAAACAAGTTAGTTATGTTGGAAAACGCTTTATTTATATGTTCTTCAACATATGTTATACGAGGCATTTATTTGTTATTTGTTGGAATCGCGGAATGAAAACTAGGATATTTTTAGTAATTGGTTGATTTTATCAATTATTGACAATAACACAGAACTTGAACACAAATGTGGGCTTTTACTCAGTCACGGCAGGTAGGCAGGTTAAACCTTTAAATGCAGGCCAGACCCGCCCGGCGCGGGTCACTTGGGTCTGTGCAACTTTACTAACTAGTACAAAGTAAAGTAATTAGTGCTGCCCTATACACCTGAAACTAGATGTACCAACCAAAAAGGTACCAAAAACCTGCTAGCCCATTTGATTATTGGTAGTTTTTTGTACCTATTAAGTACGGTAAAAATATTAAATGATTTATATTTTTGCCTGCAGTGATTAGTCTGAAAAAGGGAATGATTTTCTATAGAGTCTATGGAACAAGTCATGCAATCATTTGGTAGAACTTCAAAACATTGATATTGATTTTTATATTGTTTATAGGCTTGATATTAAATATATGTTTTGTCTTGTCAGAAAAGAGCATTTATTTGGTTTCTTCGATCGGGTCTGAAATTTGGCATGTATTAAAAGTTGCTTTTTTTGGGTCTGAAATAAAATCACTGGGCCATAAATTTGCAACCATTCAACAAAAGTATGTGTAGCACTGTGTTTTGCAGGTTGCAAGTTGAAAACTGCTTTACATTTAAGTGTTCAGTTTAGGATTAGGATTAGGGTCATGCCATCAATTAGTATTTAGGACTGAATATTTTTCAAAAGTTATGTTTAAAGAAGCTGAGTCAACTTTCATATTGCAACCTGCAAAAAAAAACTTGCGGCCACTATCTAAAATATGGGTTAATAACAGCAATATTTTTCTATCTGCAATAAATTGCACAGTTCAGGTCTATATGTACGGTCTTTCATACGTAACATGTACTACATGGAGAATACCTTAAGGTTAACGTCTATCACTTTATCAAACTTTTCCTCTTCCATTGTCAAAAGAAAATCATCAGCAACAATTCCTGCTGAGTTCACTAAAATACAAGGAGCCCTGTTGTACTGCTGGAAAATACCCTCTACACTCTTCTGCACATCAGTTCGAGATGTGACATTGACCAAAAATGATGAGTGTTTGTTGGAGTTGAGCACAGGAAGGCTCTTAACTGTTTCTTCAACAGACTGTTTGTTTACATCCAGAACAGCGACACTAGCACCTTCACTGGCCAAGTGTTGGCAGACTGCTCGCCCAATGCCACTGCCTCCTCCTGAAAATTATCAGTCACAAAAAGAATGTTTTTTCAAAATACACAAACACACACACGTACGAGTTCTGATAATCATAATACTATAAATTAATAATATAGGTAATTAGTAGAGGTAATCATACGACTTTGAGTGTAATTTGGAATAAATTTGCATGAGTGGGTTTTTCAAAAAGTATAAAAAATTAACGAGCTTGCAAGGTGAGTTAAATTTGAACTTTTTGAAAAAATCACGAGTGCAAATTAATTTCAAATTGAACAAAAAAAGTTGTATGATTACTTATTAATAACATACATGAAAAAATTTAATGGCCGATCATTAACCAGAAGTAAGGGTTTGTGTAGCCTTTGTTGAATATTTGGAAATTCTTTGGAAAATTAAGGAACAAGCACAGGAGAGTGCAAAAACAAAAGTTCCAACAAATTTCTTTAAAAATTTTTGGAAACTTTCGGAAGTCTTCGGAAATCTTCTGAAATCTCTGGAAATCTTCTGAAAAAAGCGGAAAACGTTACAAAGTACTAAAAACAACATTCCAGCATTTTTTTAATTTTTTTTTAAATCTTCAGAAATTTTTAGAAGTCTTCGGAAAAGATCTGAAAATTTTGCAATGTTGTCAAAAGGATCTTCTGACACATTTTGAAAATTTTTGAAAACTTTCGGAAATCTTCAGAAGTCTTCAGAATTGCTCGGAAAACTTCAGAAGCCCTTGGAAAAACTTTTGATATGTTATCGGAGGTTTATGAAAATTTTTATAATATTCAAATCTCTCAGAAGTGTTGACTGAAGACCAGATTCGAAAATTTTGATTTGTAATTTGCACTGGTATTACACTTTTTGCACTGGTGTTACTCTTTAACTGCACTGCTCTCAGCCAATCAGAATCGAGTAATTTTTTCATGTATGTTATTATTTATAGTATATACATCAGCTATTTCTAAAAAAGGCTGTCTTGTCCATTGAGCACTTGTACACAAACTTTTAATACATGTACACTATAAACTGTTCAGATAAGGTATCTTTTGCCTGATGAGTGCACTTAATTGTAACTATAAAAGAATATAATATAACTAAAACTAATATAGCTTAGACTGCATTTCTGGCCTCGCACTATACTTGATTAGTTGATATCAATATATGTGACTGGAACAAACTTCTGGCAACTGGCAATCTAAATTTCAAGTACAGGCTTCAAAGAAAACTAGTTTTGCCGAAAAATTTTCCCTTTATAAAAATAGCAAAGGTCGTATTTACCAGTAACGACTGCTAATCGTCCAAGAGCCCTCAACTCCACAGCTGCCGCCATCTTGGATGGGAAACTCGAATCCAGTCTTTCGCGCGGGAAATAAGCCGCTGTTTTTGAGACAAGACACGGAAAACCGTTCTGTTCTTATTTTTGAAATATATTTTTCAAACTTGTTAACTGATTAAAAAAATACTAGTTCACTGAAAAAACTCCATGTTTGATTCATTATAACAACCAACTGTGATCAAAAACTAAAAATCTACAAAATCATTTAATTACAAAGTTTCTTGTATTAAAGGACTAGTCTATAGACAGCACAATAAACATTTGTTTTTTTGTGAGTCGACTTCATCGGTACAAAAATATTCGTCGAAATCTATAATGATAATAAGAGCTACACTGAACAATGTATTTATTGTTTGCAATCTCTTTGTGTCCTCACTTAGTCAACTTGCGGCCATTCTGTACACTACACATTTCAATACCTTTTCCCGATTATAAAGGTAGGTCGCGACGTAGTTGGATGAAGGCAGAAAATTGTGCTATCCAAGTATCACAGAGAAAAGTTGCATTTTCTCTTTTGCTGCCAAAAAATAAAAAAAACAGTAAATCGGAAACAAAATTTGCTGCCAAAAAAATAAAAAAAATCTGGATCTATACCCGCCAGACACGCAGCTTTGTCAGATTTAAGATTAGTTGAGGACCGGGACGAGGCGTGGGTCGAGGGGAAGAACTAGGTTTTCAAGTTATGTCCCGAAAAAAGTGGTTTCTTAATTAAGGAAAAGGGTCAGCTTTTACATTGTAAATTTCTACACAATTTTTTTTATTATTCTTATTTTGATTTTTATTGTTTTTATTGTTATTGATAATGTTGTTGTTGTCGTTATTTTGGAAGTTTGTTTCAGTCGTTGTTCATCGATAGGACCAGGCAAAAATATCAGGATTTCCTTCTGGTCAAGAAGACAAGAGGTAATAAAACTATTACACCCTAAACGTTCGATTGGTCAAAAACAACAAAAGCCTCACACTTATTGGCCACCACAATCTTCCAGGTGCAGTTCGCTTTTATACTGTAACTAACTAATCAAAAACAAATCGTTAACTTTGGACTGAGGAAGCTACCGTTCCTGCAACCAACTTTCCAGCAACCAGCTTAATTTTCAAGTTGAACGTTTATCTCAAAACGTTATTAAGTTATATTAAGTGCAGTGCTATAAAATGGTAAGTTTGATCAAGTCTGCGTTATCCCTTAAATGAAATTTTTGGTTTCAGGCTACACGAATTCAAAAGTCTTCGTGTTTGTAATGTTCTGTTTTAATTTGTTGTCAAGTCATAAGGTTAAGTGACCATTGCTACGTTTATCATCCTAAAAATGCAGAAATGTTTTCGCTCAATTTCAAATTTCGTATCATTTTTTTTTGTTTTCAGAAACGGCAAATGTCCCCTACTTGCAGAGCTATTTTCTGTTTGAGCTATTTTAAAACAGCCACATAAATCAAGTTATAATTGTTATAAATATTACGTATTTTTCTTTCGTTCACTTGACAGCGCGAGTGTATCTCTTTCCATGTTGGCCAAGCCGGAGTCCAAATTGGTAATGGTTGTTGGGAATTGTACTGTTTGGAGCATGGAATCCAGCCCGAAGGTCAGATGCCCAGTGACAAGACCATCGGCGGTGGAGGCGAATCCATGGGCACTTTCTTCAGCGAAAGCGACTCCGGAAAGCAAGTTCCGAGAGCCGTGTTTGTCGACTTGGAGCCAACAGTAGTCGGTATTTTGGATTTGATTTGGGAATGGTTACAGAGATAAATGTGGAAATCAGTAAAGAAAGGGTTTCAACATACTTAGATGCGCTGTTTTTATGCAAAATTTCCCATATCGGTTTGATTGATCTTGTTAATTTAGATAAGGCAAAAATAACTGTCATTTTTTAAATAGATAAAACAACTTTTTTGGTGTCTTAAACGGGGTAGAATTTTATACCTGAAAAACTGACTAAGTAAATTACAGCTATTTCTACATGGTTGGAAACGGCAGATAAACACCTAAATTGTAAATGAAGTACTTGAAAACTTAATTGATTAATTAGTTGTTTTTTGACTTTCCTTGTTTCTTTTGTTGAAAAGATTGGACTACTTCAAATTGGAATGGACCAAATTAAAGTTTCTTTGCGGTTCAAGAGACGTTATCCATTTTACCAAAAAAAATTCTAGAATTGAAATTTAAAGGCGCTCTCTTCATTCCTAAAACTGTTTTATTCCTAATAACTTTGTGGAAGAGAAAAATGCAGCAAGAAAATGCTTACAAGAAACCAAAAGACTTGGAAGTTTATCTAATAAATTTATTTATCTATTCATTTTTCCCCTTTGTTGAATGTTAATTTATTTTAGAGAAAGCTTGCATGTGCCATAAATTGTTAAACAGCCAACTGAATCTTTTGCGTAAATGATTTAGCAGCCGACCAAAGATTCCTTTCTACACCCTTGAACAAGTCCGGGCACTTTACCCGACTTCCTGCACTCGACTATATAAACAACTACCGACTCTTGCTGAGGACTAGCCAACGATGGTTTAGTGTGCTGTCCATGGCACTGCGGAAACGGGACAAAAAGCGCCCAACTTACGAGCTATTTGTCTTATCAACCCAATATAGTATGCAGTGTATCGAGCTCAATACTACCAAATGTGCTATGCTACACTGAATCATAAACTTATTTTGTTTATTCACTGTAGTTTGTTTTTGAAAACTTATGCAGTGCCATGCTTGAGTGTGTGAAACGCAGCAAACTGAATATTGATTCAATAATATAAAAATCCGTGTTAGTAAAACCTTGGTAAACCATCTACCCAGTGCAGCCTAGTAAAAGGCAACTCGTCTGGTCACTAAAACTAAGCTCAGAGATTACATCACATCACATCAGTACTAAGAACGCTTCATCGGTCGCCTGCGCGTCAATGCATAACTTTTAAGATCCTGCTTTTTGTCTACAATTTTGTGAGCCAAATTGCACCGGCCTATCTTTGTTCATTGCTGCAATATGTCCCCAAATGTGTCTTACGTTCAGCAACTAAAGAATTACTGGCTATTCTAAAGACCAAAACTGCGACTTTACGGATATAGGGCGTTTTCTGCATATAAACAAATCTGAATGTAGCGCTACATTACAACAACATCAACATCATTTTTGGGCAGGCTTATAGCAATAATTCGAGTAGCCGTGATATTCTTTGTCAAGCCAAAGCTGTAGTGAGGTGAAATTACAACGCACCTATATAGTTGAATTATAATTATATAAACTTGATAGTTGGTAAACTGTTGTTATATGACTAAGTAAAGGTAACCAATGATTTGGGGGAGTGCTGCGAGCCTTTATTACAGGTCAAAAAAGTAATGAAGTAAAACATGTATGTCACATGTTCATTCTGGTAAACACAATACAGGAATGACAAATTTCGGCAATCCAAGAAAAGTGGAAATGTGCAGTCACATCCTGAGATCAGTTTGATATTCTTGCATCAAACTTACCAATGGCTGTCATTTTTTTCTAAATTGCTATTGACATTCTGATGTGTTCAATGTTTTTAAAAACACATTTCATGTTACTAACAGATTTAGCAAATCGTACTCAGACCTCTGGTAACAATGACCGCGGCACGTTTTTCGATATATGGATGTTTATTGCTTGGATCATTCAGTAAGCTACATGATGTATTGCGCTAGTAAAGCAACGTGCAAACAGTAACGTCATACTAACATCCGTCTATACAAAGGAAGTTAAAAAGTTGATTAGTAACCATAATATTTTTCCTCACAACAGACGAGGTCCGTACCGGAACGTACCGCCATCTTTACCACCCTGAACAGCTTCTCAGTGGCAAGGAAGACGCCGCTAACAACTATGCTCGCGGGCACTACACCGTTGGCAAGGAGCTAATTGACATGGTGCTGGACCGAATACGCAAGTTGGTAGGCTCTAGGAATTACATTGTCTTTCAACTGTCAGTCACCTGATAACCTTACAAGCATGTCAGACATTAACTAGAAAAAAAAACACTTTAGCTTTGCTTATCTAGCAAACAATCTTATTTGCTTATCACATTAGAAACATTGAGTGGGTGAGAACTAGCATTCAGACGAGTGCTAGATTTTCAACCCTCGTCAACACCTTAATGTTTTCCTCGTCGATCTATAACACCAAAGGAATTACGAGTGCTCTTTTAGAAAGTTTGAGAACGATTTGGACAAACTCAAGCATCTTTCTAAACAATATTTTTCTAACAGGTTGAAGTGTGCACTGGACTGCAAGGTTTTCTGGTGTTTCACTCCTTTGGAGGTGGTACCGGATCTGGGTTTACATCCCTCCTGTTTCAACGTCTCTCTCTAGACTATGACAAGAAGTCCAAGCTGGAGTTTGCTGTTTACCCAGCTCCTCAGATCTCCACTGCTATAGTCGAGCCGTACAATGCTACCCTATGTACTCACACCACACTGGAGCATTCCGACTGCGCATTCATGGTGGACAATGAAGCCATCTACGACATCTGCCGCCGAAACCTCGATATTGAGCGCCCGACCTACACCAATTTGAACCGTCTGATTGGCCAGATCGTGTCGTCCATAACCGCTTCTCTCCGCTTCGACGGTGCTCTAAACGTGGATTTGACCGAATTCCAGACCAACTTGGTGCCCTACCCACGTATCCACTTCCCCCTGGCTACGTATGCACCTGTCATCTCCGCTGAGAAGGCCTACCACGAACAGATGACTGTTGCCGAGATAACCAATGCCTGCTTTGAACCTGCAAACCAGATGGTGAAGTGTGATCCCCGTCATGGCAAGTACATGGCCTGCTGTCTACTGTTCCGTGGAGATGTAGTGCCAAAAGATGTAAATGCCGCCATTGCCACCATTAAAACCAAGCGCACAATTCAGTTTGTGGATTGGTGTCCGACTGGTTTCAAGGTTGGCATCAACTACCAGCCACCCACAGTTGTGCCAGGAGGAGACTTGGCCAAAGTGCAGCGTGCTGTGTGCATGTTGAGCAGCACCACCGCTATCGCTGAAGCGTGGGCTCGTCTGGACCACAAGTTTGATCTGCTGTACTCCAAGCGTGCGTTTGTACATTGGTACGTGGGCGAGGGTATGGAAGAGGGATAGTTCTCCGACGCTCGCGAAGATCTGGCTGCGCTTGAAAAGAACTACAAAGAAGTTGGTTCTGACACTACAGAAGG
The DNA here is from genome assembly GCA_027574985.1 of Umimayanthus nakama. Lineage (NCBI taxonomy): Eukaryota > Metazoa > Cnidaria > Anthozoa > Zoantharia > Parazoanthidae > Umimayanthus > Umimayanthus nakama. The sequence goes on along the minus strand of JAOBRG010149768.1, from coordinate 8,684 downwards.
TGATGAAGAGGAAGGGGATGACGAATACTAAATACTGCTTGTTATTGTTATTCATCAACACCTATTCCTTCTACTTGAATAAAAAATAATTTTAAGGAAGTAACTTCGAAATTGCAGTTATCCACTGATCAAACATAGTGTGTCGTGAGATTGGAATTATCTTTGGAATTCTTCAAAATGTTAGAAAAGCAGAGAAGCAAATGCACGCTAGCATGTATGTGGGTAGGTAGGAGGGCAAGCACAGAGCAATGCATTACTCTGCAATGATACATTTGTTGTTGCTCTTACTTCACTGTTTTGTCAGTCATCTTTTTAAAAAGTTTTGCTCTTCGTAAACCATGGTCATCTCGTGTTTACTAAATTTAGTTACTGCATTTTCAAAGACTTTGCATTGGGGCTGGATAACTCTTTTATGCCCAGCGAGTTTATTACGATCTATGTTTTCCTTACAGTATTAGTTCAAAGAGTTGGTTGGTTATTGATCATCCTTACTCTGTACGATGAGGTACAGTATTTCGTTACCTATTTATGGAAGGAGCGTGGAAGCAAGTAACAGGATATGAGTGAAAGTGTTCAATTTTGTTTCCAACGAGTTTGAATTAAAATGATATTGAAAAAACATATTATGGAAGTAGACTCTATGTAACAATCCATGAATGCGGGTTGCTATCAAAACTAGCCACTCAGTTAAATACTGCCTCAGTTAAATACTACCTCTTAAACTGGCAGGGAGGCGGGAGGGGGTTGGTTAACAACCCCTAGGTTTTTTTGGTCTTAAAGTCTTAACCCTTGACCAATTTCCAAACGCTTTTGCACAACTGTTCCTCGATAAAGAACACATTTTAAACTCTTATTAAGTGACGTCGGCAGCGATGAGGTAATCATACTTATTGCCCGAAAACAGAGGTCGATTTTAGGAATAACATTGATATGTCGATTAAAAACTTAGCTATTCATATTTTTCTACTTTTTGTAGTTTTGGCATGTAAATGTTGTTTTCTAACTATTTCCAATAAAATCTTATAATTTTGGGCAAAATCTCAAAAATCGAAATCCAAGATGGCGCTCACCGATAGCCTGCGTGGCAGACAGTCCATGAGCCTAAACGTCGATATAGTTAGTCTGCGTATTAGTGCAAAAAAGCTTGTTTCATTTCCCGCTGGGTCGCATTGATTTCTATAGAACTTCATGATTGGTTAGTTATTACGCTAGCGTAGAAACCAACCAATCATGAAGTTCTATAGAAATCAATGCGACCAAGCAGGAAAAGTAACAAGCTTTTGTGCACTAATACGCAGACTGACTATATCGAAATTTCCTGACAGCTCTGGGCAGTCTGTGCGCAGGCTAGTCACAGGCTGTCATCTTGGATTTTTGAAACTGTTACCATGACAATAGCGACTAATTGAAGATTGTTACTATGCAAACTATTTAATGGGTCATACACAAATTGCATGCCGAAGGGCAGGTGTATATTCTTAACCGTTTGAAAAATCTTGTGGGGTGGGCTACAACGACGACCTCCCCCCCCCTCCCTTGTCTGGATATGTGTGGTAAGATAGCCTGCCAGTTTAACGGTTAAGGAGGCATTTAAACGGGCCTACCAGTAATCATGTTGAGAAATGGGGAGAATGCTCAATTATGGTGGATTGAGTTTAAATTGGCCTAAGATAGAAATAAACACGCTCCCAATATGTTTTTGTTTTTAAGAAATGTGTTACATCATGCTGTAAGAACCATTGGAACGCTTGACACGAAAGACGCACTTGAACCCGCGTTTTTATCTGGCTTGCGGCAGAAAAATAGGGTTTTATTGGTGCTCTAGGTAGGCAATGGGTCCATCGAGGAACCGGTGCATGAGGTTGGAAAGCAAAACTTTTCACATTTTAATGTCTTTATTCGTCATCTCCACTCGTAGATGTTCCAAGCGAACTTTATTTCTGCGGCAAGATAGATGAATACGCGGGCTCCGAATGGAACTGTCTCAACCAAACATTTGTGCGACCTAAGTCAATTTCATCACTCTGTACTCGTTCCAAGACTGTTATAAACGTATGCAATAAGTGGGCACGACTGTCGCACCGTTTGAACAGCCCCTTTGCAACACACAACATCGTCTCGACAAGGCCAAAGAAATATTTGAATAATAATGTCGCTAACGTTTGGACGAGCACTTAACATATGAAGAACAATAGCTAGAAATTGTTCTCATGGTTTCGGGAAACGTATTAACAGCTATAACAATGAGGGCATCAAAGCAAAGGTACAAATGGTAACAGATCCAAGCAAAAATACATTTTAATGGCATCAATGTTTTTGTCATTGAAAAAAATATAAATATATCAAGCCGACGGTAGCTGAAGGCACATTATGTGACAGAGGTACTTCCCCACCACCCTTTAGTCAGTTTCATGTTGCATTGGTCCTTATTATAGAAGTAGTTAAATTAAATGTGCAGAACCAAACATGACATTGACACAGAGAGAATTCTAAAACAATTGTTTCTAAGTAAGCTATCGAACTTAGAGTAGAATTGTAACAAAAAATAGAAATATAGCTTTGACGCAGAAATTCTTAATTTTTTATTTGACAACAATTTGAAAAATGCATCAGTACGTTTGCTGTAACAGATTCACGGAGACTTCTGTTTGGTGTTGATAACGTAACACAATAAAATAATGGTCACTGTATGTGTTACGCAAAACACACTCGCCCAAATTCGATCTGGAAGTCTTGTTCGCTGTTTTTTACGTCGTATGGCGCGGCATCAATGATCGGTAGTCTCTCCTTCTTTTTCGTATTGATCTCTAAGACAGTCTTGCGCCACTCGTTGTCTAAGGTCTGAAGAAACGTAACAAAAGAGAAACGTAGAGCTTATATTGTTTGGGAGCAAGAGTTGACTATGCGATCTGGGGGGCAACGATGTATGCTGCAATGACACTGACGTGTACAATCCAAAACACAACGATGTAAACAGCAATGACACTAAGGTAAAAGTTAAGTGGTACATTTACAAAGCACTTTTCCCCCATATGAGTACGCTCAAAGGCGCATTACATTTATCAGTTTAGCCCCAGCGGGCCACAAGCATATATAGATCCCTCTGGCAGCCGCTTCAAAACAGTGCAACAGATTTATGCTGGTTCCCATTTTACCGACACCAGAAAAGATGGAAAGCTGAGCGAACTTTAGCGGTGAAGACAGTCATCCAAATATTCAATCCTCGACCAGGCCGGGGATCGAACCGGGTACCTCAAGACTGCAAGGCAGAGATATTAATACGATGGTAATTGACTCAGTGACAATGAAGTAAGAGCTTCATTGATGATGAAGATAACAGTTATTGTAACGCGATATTGGCGAGACATGGAATGGGCGATACAAGATAATGACAATGATTATAACGTTGAACACGACACGTGACAGTAACAGTAAGGACAATACAACATATCCGTGATGACGAGAACAGCGATGTCATTACTTGACACTAGATGACAGTGGCAGGGACAATGACAATGACCGTACTAACACTGATGATGATAACTTCTAAACATGATGTTGATAGTAAGAGTAACAGCGACAAGAAATAGTGATGACAACGATAGTGATCAATTTCAGGCATGAAAGCCACTGATAATTCCACGCATGCGAACTGGTCAAGTATAAGTACGAGAACATTGTCTTAGCCGGGTCACTTTTCATTTTAACGATCTGGCCGGTCAAAACAGGCAATTTTTAAATGTAACGCTCGAGTTCTTAGAACTGGTTCTCCCCAAAACGGCCCTGTTCATGGATGAGAGTCGCTCAGTTCTCCCGCTCCGGTCGGCCAAAGCGCGGGAATTTAGAGTTGTCCATTTACATTGACCAGCAAAATTTCTTTGCAGCAAACCAGACCGGGCGAATATATTTTTTACGCCGACTTCAAGATGGCGAACTGTCACGGCTCATTTTTTATTCGTTAATTCGTATCATAGGGCTATTGATGGTTGTTAATTGTTATCTATGGTTAGTTAGGGTAAGGGTTGGGTCAGGGTTACTTTTGTAAGGATTTTAGATGGACACACAAAAAATGTGAATGTTTGGCAGCGAAATGATGGGTTAGTGTGGTGGAAATGAATAGTGACTTCTGTTTATGAGGTCCTATGTTCGAGTCTCGTAATACCCATCTTTCTTTCGCATTTTAATTTCTGGGTTTCATTTCTCAGTT
>JAOBRG010149657.1:0-18600 GCA_027574985.1 Umimayanthus nakama | reverse complement strand
CAACAAAGACATCAAAGAGATGAAAAGTATAAAATATTTAGGAGTTTACATAGACTGTCATCTAAAATGGAAAGAACCCATACTTGAAGTTTCAAAAAAAACACTCTTGTTTATAAAAAAAACAGGAACCGCGGAGCAGGGGGGCAGGGGGGGGGGGCACCTGCCCCCCAATATTTCGAAAGTTATAAAGAATTAGTAAGAAAAAATGTCTTGCCCCACCATATATTGAGTTGCTTACGGTTCCCTGCCAATCTCGAAGTTGCTCTGCGGTCCTTGAAAACCTCCTTTTTTATAAAACATGAGGCTTAAAAAATGCTAAAAAACAATAACATTGGATACTACGAAAATACATGCGAAAATGCGAAGACCTCCTCGTCTGACGTTCGCCAGGCAACACATCACCTATGGTGTTGTTGTACAGTACAGCTTTGTTTAGATTTTTTATTGTTTTGTTGCTTTTAAAAAGGGCGTTTTTTTTCCGGTTGGTTTGTGCAAATGGAAAAAACCGATTTACCCTACGATTGTAGTTTTAAACATTTTAAAAGCATTTGAGGCTGGAATCCTCAAAGTAGTTAAGAACATTCAGCCTTAGCCAAAAAATTAGACAGTAAAATTAGACGGTACTAACCTGCTTATAAGAACCTAGAATTTAAGAACCTGTTAACCTTAAGAAAATCAATTTAGACCCCCTTTACGTAAGATCCCACTAAGCCTATTTTGAAACAGGTTCTCAATACATATTTTAAAGAATGAACCTTAGATATCTTCAGGGAAAGAAAAAATTCACGACTCTCATACATATATTGAATGTACCTTAAAAGGTTTGAGTGGAAAAAAAATTATATATGTATACATATACATAACCGTATTTTTAAATTGACATTTATCCTGACAATGAGAGTTGAAATATCTACTAATTGAAAATGGGTCATGTTCACGTACAGTATTGTCCATCTTTTTAGGCGAAGCCAGTTTTAGTATCAAATTATTAAAACACATGCCACTCCTCTACCAGTTATCATATACTTCTTACAAAAATAAGAACCTTAATTATATGGTTGACTTATTTTGCGTGCTATGATTGGACAATCAGTTCAGGTCCACAAGGCCATACGGACCTCTAGCTCTTGATCACATGTCACAACGTCAAACGATTTCGTTCATTTTCCGGAATAATCAATAAAGCCATCTAATAAACATCTTATTCATATAGCCGCGTTTGCTCGATCGCTCTTCGCGCTTGGGCCATAAAAGGAGTTTAAGGAAAAATATCGGTCCATAACCTCGCACTCGGCTAGTAAGAGGTATGTTTTAAGAACCTAAATAGCCTAAAACTCCTCTAAACACCATTGATATAGGAACCCGTTTTGGAAAACCTGGGTTATTATAAGCGGGTAATTACTGTATTAAAGAGAGTGTAGACCCCGTTCGAGGTGAAACGTTGCAAAGTGTTTGGTTTGCCAAGCTATTAATGCGTCGCCGGGATAAGCCGAGCTTGACTGAGTGCACCGGCGGTTGCAAAATAGTAAATGGTTCATCAAGTTCTGTTAAATTCAAAGAACTTTTTTGAGAAATAAAGCTGTTGTCATTAAAACAGAATCTTGAACTTTTCTTCAAACCTGCGATGGTAAACTGCTTAAACACCCTCTTCTCAATCCGAATGGTGCAAATTGGAACAATGTGCCGGCGGAAATCGCGGGACCAAATAGCCTAAACACTACGTACTCTTAAAACAACACTAAATAATTCTTAGAAATATAATTTTACAATAGATACATTTTCACTGTTCTTATCTTTCACTGTGTTTAGAGTATGGGGAGGTAAATGAGTTTTATTTTTCTTTAAAGGGGCTACACGATACTAAAAGGCTAACATCCTTCGAGATTGTATTTTTCGACATTCTACTTAAAAATTGCGCGTTTTATTTTGAAACCCTGTATAAAAATGTAAATTTCCTTGGCGTGCATAACACTTTTTCAGACGTGTTACTTAAAACAGCGGTTAGTTCAAAAGAAACAAGCGGTCTTGATCCTGAAGCAGATATCGCCTGTTGCTACATCTTCCAGCACTGAACGTATTCAATGCAATGACAACAAGAGGCTCACAAATTGAAACTGACGTAAATGACCACAAAAACGCCCAAGGGTACAAGTCTCTTTCATAGCCAGAACGTTTGTTGTAGCTGCTTTATTTACCACGAAGCCTCACGTTTCACTGTAGTTTTGTTATGAACCGCTTTCTTAATAGACTTTTAAAGTCTAAAAATTTAATTTGTTGGACTTGTAGGCTTAAGTGCACGGGTTATGTACACAAGTTTGTAAGTGCAATCATTTTGGTCAGTTCTCACTGATCTCGACAAGAGATGCAATCGTATTAAACGAAGGCTGGTTCAACTCAAATTTGTTAGCATAATGTACAGTAGTATTACAGGTATAGCTATGAAAAGCATGTTCGGCTTGACTCAATATTCTTGCATGAATAGAAACCGGTTGGCAGAAACGAATATAATTTTCAGTTAAAACATTTTTCAAGTTGAAAACGGATGACATAATTTGAAAGTAAAAAGAAATGCTTTTTAGAAAAAATGAGGTTTATTATACAAGAGCAACAAAGCTCAATCTGTCTAAATATTAAGAACGTATTAGGAACCTCAGGCTGAGAATATTAAATGTCGAGCTACATTTATTTCAGTTGAAGTACTCACATTTTCGACTACATAGGCGCTACAAGAGTCTTTCCTCTCTATACTGGAGAACATTGAGTTGTTTGTTACAAAGGCGGGTCGCTTAGATAGCTTAACAATACAGTTACCGTTAAATGACGTTAGGTTTTTGGATCATTTTCGGGAATATTCTCATTTATTCCATAGTTTCGTTTTAAAACTAACAACAAATTAAGAAGTGAATTGAAACTAAGTTTTTCCTGAATTTTAACAACACTAAATAATTTTTAGAAATACAATGAGCCTCAGGCAAATATCTGCATGGTTCTTGTTTTAAGAAAGCGTGTATAATTGAGATGTGATAAAAATGAAATATCGCAAACACACATTATCAGAAACAACACACAGCCGCAACGAAGTGCACGAGGTTGATTTTTCAGGTTCAACAATACAGTTTCTTGACGATCAGATCAGGAGACAGCGAAAAGTTTCAAGAGCACAGAGCACAGTTAAACTAGGCGATAATATCTTCCAATCGTAGTCCGCTAAGCCAAGTCTAGTCGATGTCTCATTCTGTCGACTCTCAACTAGGTGTTCAATATTAAACTTTTAAAAAACGGAACCTTATTGTCATTTAGTACTTATCCCGAGTTACCGTCACGTCAGAATCTTTCTAATTGTTAAGTGTGTTGCGTATCTTATTAACAACCTACTTTCAAAGCGTCGGACTGAACGAACACTCTTTGGTTCTGAAATTGATATCAAAGCTTTTAGAAATAAAAAAAGTTCCGTTAACTTATATTTTAAGAGAGACAAGCGTTAAATGGAGTTACGTAAAAGCAGCTCTTTGTTTAAAATGTAATTAAATATTACCGCGATATTAACTGTTTTGACACTGTTACACGATCGAATATATAATCGACACAATGCGGATTCTGAATATATGAATATAAACTTTGAGTTCCACGTGCAAATATATACAGTTTATACTATTATAGTCTACCGCCTTAAAGTAAGACTGTCAAAGGGCAAGGGGAAGTTTTAAATATAAATACTGATTTTCTATAAAAGACTTTCAAAGCTGTACTGTAGTAGAGAGATGATCGTAAACAACCAAATTATGAGTCATATTTGTCTATTGTAATTGATTTATGACTTCGGAAGTTTTTCAAGCCGAGCGTATGTTCCCCAAACTTACAAACCAGCTCAAAGTCTGTTATGAAACACTTTACATCAACTATTGTAAAAACCCGCTGGTCAAACGAATCGCCGCCCATACTGCTTTGTTTCCTCAACAGCCAGCCACTCAAGTTTCACTTTCACTCCATTCCACCTGAAAGCCGCTAGGAAGTTTGGTTTTTACGCTCTTCTCACTGACTGTTTTCAAAGCGGCGTTTTTTTTTTGGAACTTCATGACTCTGACAGATTGGCCTCGAGGTAAGTAGTCTCAGTTTAGTCTATAAACGTTGAAGTATTCCGAGTCTAGCTAACAGCAAACATGAAATGTGATCCGTGGATTGCGTTAGAGACCGTCTCACAGTCGACTCAAAGCAAAGAACCTCATTTAACTGATTCCTCTCAATGATCTATTCAGATCATTGTTGTTTTTGTTGAAGCCAAAAAATCCATTTTTACACTAACTCGGCTTCCTGAGCCTTTTTCGTGATTTTGCGGTTACTTATCAAATAGTTGGAGTATGTCAACTGAATGTGTATCTTTGTACCAGCTGTGAAAATACCATTTACAGGGATTACAACGCAAGAAATCATGAACGTGGTTTAAGGGTTTTCTTTCTGGGCAGCGAGGGTCGTTTTCGGAAAGATATTCAGCTGGTAAACTTCTGAGAGGTCTTCGCTGTTGTTGAACATGCACAGGATACTATATTTCTTCTCTTCAATCCTTCAATTCCAAATTAACATTTCCACAAGGCGCACGGTGAACGAAAACTTGTACCATGCTTTAATCAAAACAGCTTCAAACAACATCAAAATGGATGACAAGATGCGTTTCATGTTTGATAAACAGAATCATGTGAAAAATGTAAATTTAATCAGAAAAACAAAAAAACAACAAGTAACACTGAGGAGAAAAAAAACTTCGGAAATTATATTTGATAATTGCCTCGACTTGCGTCACAAAACCCACACTAAAACCTCAAACTCAAAGATCGTGCCATCCACACACTTTCATTTATAAGAGCCGGAACACAACTATATCGCCTAAATTGGTTATACCGGCAACAAGAATTATTTCCTTAGTTAGATGGCAATACTGTGTTTACGCCAAGTTTTCACGTAACTCTGTCAGAATGAATGCAGCACATTCAATTCAATCATGCACCAAAGTTTGCCTAATTACAGTATCAACGACTGTGGGATCAAAGTAACTCACTGACGAGAAAACTGTGTACAAGAAGCAAAAACTACAAAATTAAGAACACAGTTTAAATTTAAGTGAACGCTCTTAAGAAAACTGAACCCACAACATGTCAGTATTACGTTTTGAACAAGTTTACGAAAACGATCCATCTGCTGGTCTGACAGATTTATTCTAAAATTTTGTTAAAGGAGAGGAGACAAGAGAGAAGACAGTATTAGTCGGACCAACGAACCAATCGTTAATTGCTTTTGCATTACAAGGCTTTTCCAGCTGCAGCGAAACAAAATGAGCTTGAATACGGGTTCTTTTTCTGTTTGTAAAACCGTTTTCAAAGCACATTCTTAGCAGGTCCGGAAACCACAAAACTGGCAGCTCCACATATCTATTTATACATGGGGCATTTTTATAAAGGACTCTGCTATCAATTATTCGGTAAATTTCCCTTGTTGAAGACCCTTTTGAACATTAAAGAATTGTAAATACAATCGCAAAGGTATTAGTGCCTCAAATAACTGGGCTGATGCATAATAGTTATATCTTAATTTTATGACGTCCATTGATGCAGGAAACCAGTAGGAGTCCTTCGAGCTGGTCATATCATCCGGGATATCACACTGTACACTCACGAAATCATGCGGCGATTTGAAAAAGCACCATAACGTCCATTAGTGTGAACTATTTTTAGTCTTCCATCAGGCTATGCTGAAAACAAAAACATCGGGTTGTCTTACTCACAAATTTTCTTTAATTTCAATTTAAGCTTTGAATTCAAACAGGCTGTATTTGTAATTTTGAAGTTCTTGAGAGTCGCAGAATTGGTCGATGTCAGAAACCCGTGCACACTTGTAAATACTTGTGTTTTGTGTAACAAAGAGGGTGAAAGAAACATGACAGAACATGACAGTAGTGTATATAGCACTGCATGTCGATCAGTCACACTGAAAGGGTTTTCATACGTCAGTCGTGTTTGATAGAATTGCCTGTTTACCAAACTAGAATGTGACAGTTTACTGCTTGCCGCATATGTTTTGCATAGCGGTTTCCGTTCTATTTTTAAATGCTCTATAAAAACGATCGTTTCATGTTTTCGCAATTCTTCCTGCATTTTGGCTGGCTTTTGACTCAATGTTCTTATTAAAAAAACCCGAATATGCCTTGGTGCGACAAAATAAACTCAAAACATACGTTTCGTGCTGTAGATCAATCGTATTTAAACGGTTTCATAGCACGTCAATTATCCATACATAATGATTTAACAACACCTGTCGCGACTTCATCAGAATCATTTCCGATCACACCATGCACTCACCAGTGTGTTCCACTTATACAAGTTTGTTTATGACACTATGTCCACTATCCGCCACTAGTGCACGTCAAATACCTCTTCGATTTTACAAACAATTTTCCGTTTCTCTCTTAAAGTTTACATTTCAGTCCAAGTTTTTTCTGTTATTCTTTAAAGACGAAACAACTCTGAGGATGTGAAACTTTTGGTTAAAAAAGCACAGCTGATTGACAGTTGTACTTTTAATATTAAAAAAGTCAACTACCATCTTGACAGTTTAATGCAATTCATCAGTGGACAATTGTTCTTTCAGTCTGGCCAATATTTAATCGACGTAAAGTAGAAGGGGAAACTTTTAGAAGTTGTGTTGAAACGCTTAAAGAACTAATAAATGCGGAAAGTCAGTACATGACGTGAAAAAAGAAATTACTTTATGTCTGTACACAAAGCTAGCTCTGCTAAAAGGGGTAAGCCTCTCTAAATACCGCTTAAAAATAAATTTAAAAAATAAACAAATAAATGAATGAATGAATGAATGAATGAATGAATGAATAAACAAATAAATAAATAGATAAAACAAAACATTTGTCCAAATCACACGTCAAATGCCTTTTCGGTTTTACAAAAAAATTTGCAATTTCTTTTTGGTTATGTTTCCTCATACTTTAGTCCAAGTTCAAGGGAAAGTTTTTCCTGCAATTATGTTAAGATGGAACTACTCTGAGGTTGTGAAATGTTGTGAAAGCACGATTGACCATATATACTTTTTAATATTAAAATATCTCGACATTCTTATAACACTCGTAGACAATTGCTCTTTCTAGTCAAGAACTATACAAGATTAAATAATTCTATTGTACCTAATTGTTACTTTAATTTTAAATTGTGTAATATTACTCTCAAAGTTTTAGTAGTCTTAGCAAACCGATATTTGTAAGTTTATAACTTTATCTAAATACGATATATTTACGAACTTAATTTTTTTTGTTTTATATTTGCATTTTATAATTTTACCTTCATATATGGCAAGGTGTGGACTAAATTAATCCCCCGTCACATTTTTGAAACGATTAAGAATTAGCAACTTATTAATTTTATTCCATAGTAACAGTTGTAATTTAATTAGCCGCCGCTGCCATGGTAACAAACATAAATACCCAAGATGACCGCCATTGTTCAATACCGATTTAACAGCGTTAATTTATTTCAGACTTGGCAGGACAATGGATTAACGCATAAGATTAAAGACTTTACACCAGGCCTCTCAAGTCTGACCGCGAGGAGCATGAGTACAAGCGCGAGTTTTCCATCGCATGTTGGTGCGGGTGTAGATAATGAGTATTGCGTCTTTCACAAGCAAACGTCACTAAAGCGGAGAGGATCCAATCCCAACGTACTTCGCCCCAAAGATCTTCCTTTTGAACTGGCCATTGGAAAAGACAACACGAGATACGTTCCCGACCCCACATATCACAGCAGAACTAGACGGAAACTTGGCCGCACAAAGTCAAATCCCGAACGCAAAGTAAGCACCGTGACGGATCTGTGTAGAAAGGACAACCGTGACACTGCGGAAAAAGACAATGTTGAAAACGACAAAGTAGTAGTGAGGGAACAGCCAGGACTTAATTACTTCGCCTACCTGGGGACTGGGAAAGATTATTCTCGCCAGCGAAGCGGTACCCTAGAAGCTTTTAACGAAAATCCTGTTATCGTGACATCAACAAGTGTTGTGTTACCGCATGCCACGAGTAGGAATTTGTGTCGTGACCAAAGGGACGCATTTGAATTCACTTCATCAGACGAATGTCTCAGCCGCTACGATAGCAATAACTACCGAATTAAGAGTGGATACGAAGACTTTATCGACTGTTGCTCGTGCATGTGTTGTGTTAAGGCTGTGTTATATCATTGTACAAAAGACAGCGACGGCGAAGGAGCAATGGCCGACCATCCGTGCACGTGCCAGGGGACTCCGTCCGAGTGCTTTGGTCGCTGGGGAACTCTGGGAATATTGACAATGTTTATGCCGTGTTTACTGTGTTACTTGCCTCTTGAAGGGTGTAACCGCTGTATCTTGCAACTAGAACGGTATGCTGGCTCACATCAAAACACAGGACGAAAGTAGGCAGCTGAATGACTACTGCGCATGTCACGCCAGGTTTCCTCCTGCCTAGGATGTACAGATGCTGCGTACGTCACACCGAATTGCCGAGAACTGTCGGTCAATCCCTGCCCCCAATGGCGAATCGTGTAAATAAATGAACAACTAAAATAAGACAACCACTGGACATGTCACGCCATGTTCCAGGCTTTCGGGAATGCAACTATCGCGCATGTCACAGCATGTTCCCAACTGTCAGGAATGCATAACTACTGCGCATACCGCACCATACTTCCGACTGTCGGAATTGTATAGCAACTGCGCATGGAACGAATGAATAACTGCTGCGCAGGTCATACCATGTCTCCGACCGCAAAGAGTGCGACATTCAGAAAAGATCTGACACGAAGATAAAATCGCAAAGAGCGGACCAGTTTGCGATTGTTTGCAAAAAGTTTGTTGATCCCTTCGCAAACAGTTTGCATATGTTTACGTCATGATATGCGGAAAGCGCCGTTTAGGGTTAGCTTTTGGTCAAGTTTAGGTTTGGTCACATCTTGTTGGTTCGAACTCGGCCTTGCCATCACGCTTGTTTCACCTGTTGGAATAAAGATGCCACTCGCGTATAAAATTTTAATGATGTTGAAGAGAAACGCATTCACTGTCATCGGTAAAGGACGAATCCCCAATAGCGCCGTGATCTTTTAAGAGACCACCTCAGGATTTTTGACAAAGTTGTATGGAGAAGACTTGGGCTTGCGGGTCACTGTCAGATATATGAAGGGCTCTTCGCGCACCACTTCATTCTATCACGGGGAGCCAACCCACGGCAAGCGCCGCCCAGACATACCAGCTCAAACATTTGTGGACACTTTGAAAATAGATGTTGGAGTAATGGACCATGAATATCGGGCTTCAAGGCAGACAGCTCGGCTAATGCCGTCCGCAGTAGCAGTAATATTAGGGAGCTTATGATAAAACAGGGCTTAATTCACGACGAAAACTTGCAGTGGTATTGTTCTTTGCGCCAATTTCGATCGTTACGAGCGCGCGCACGCGCCGGGTGCGGACGTTTTGGCGCGAAAAGCACGAACACGAACAAATTGTCGTTGCTCCGTCGGTTCACGGCTAAATTCTTATTCTCAGATTCTGTTTGGATGTTTCTGAGAATAGGAACGAACTGCGGAATAGGTATTCTTTAAATTAACCGCGCGAAAAGCCCAAATAACCGAGTTTCCAAACAAGAAAATAAAGGACTAACACCTTCGTTCTCTGTGCGACGACACAAGAGAAGTTTTGCAGTTGCTGCCGAGGCTCGACGGATGGGTGAAAACGCTTGGTAGCCAGGCATTTGTTTACTTCCGCCTGCCGTTCCCGAGCTCAGCCGTTCTCTCATCGTAAGCTCCCTCATATAAGCCTGAAGGATCGAAATACGAAGCTTCAAAGAAAATGGACGATCTAGACCAACAACAAGAGTAGAGGCAAGAGTTCCTAGTGTTTCACGTATGCAATGTGCTCAAGCTCTCTACTGGAATACATGAAAATATTTTCCCAATTTTCCGACTGTTGCTCCAGTCATCTTTAACAGGGTTGTAAGTGACAAGTGTATAAGATCGTAAGTTAATTGATTTAAAGTACTTTAAAGTTAAATGTGACTTTTTTTCTTCTTTTAAAACTTATTCATCCAAAACGAAATATAAATGTATGATAATTTTTCATGTGTCCAAAGCAAAGACATGCCTACACGAGCGCTGCAGTGGCTTTACACACAAAAAAACTCTTCATGCATGCCGAAGTAAAACTGCTTCACATAAAAAAAAATTAATTATGACATGGCAGAGTAAAATTACTACACATCAAAGAAAACTGTTCATGACATGGAAAAGTAAAACTGCTTTAGATCAGAGAAAAATATTTGACTTGCCTGGCAAAGAAAAAATTGCTTCACATCAGACAAAAACTGTACATGCATGGCAAAGTGGAACTGCTTCACATTAAAGAAAAACTGCTCAAAGCAAAGTAAAGCTTTTCGCGTGAATATTTATTTCAAAGCATATGTTGCAATTCAGACGGGGCAACTATACAAACCCTGTGGAATGCCTCTTGTGTATCTGCCCCCACTCCCCCCCCCACCTTGCCAAATAAGATAAGCACTGGGGTTTTAACATGATATTGTTCTATATACGACACTTTGGCTCTTTTTAGTGGCGAGATTACATATTTTTTGTATTCCGGCAATATTTGTTAACCAGAAGAAAACTATAAAACAGTGTGATTGACTACAACAACCTAACAGAAATTGTTCAAGAATACACCATATTAGGGTATAAAAAATGACCTCTTCAGGAACTTTCACAACTGCTCAAAAAAATTTGGCCGAAAAAACATCAAATGCTTTTTTCAAAAAACAAAAGCATACACACCCTTTTGAAGAAAGGTTGACCTCTTTATATATAAAACTTATAAGGTATGACCCAATGGAAGTATGGGTATTGAGACCATCAAACTTGAATTATTCGGACATTAATTTGCCAGTTTCTGTGCAAGATCCGTACGGCAGAAATTATGGATTCAAATGTAGAAACAACTAATATTTCACTGAAAATATTAAAAGTGCTAGCAGCAGCGATTTGGGTAGAATCACTGCTCAAGCAACTTAAGTTTTAAAGTAAACAAAATATTCTTTTCTTATACAAGTGCTAAAATGTGTTGTTATCGTTAAAAGTAAACACCGATTCGGTTTGTAGATAGAGCTAGGGTTCTTTTTCATAATGGATAAATTGCTCAAAACTTGCAAATTGTAGAGTTTTTAAATATTAAAAGTTTGAACAACTATCAAATTTATGCAAAGTTGGTCAAATTTGACAACATATTCACGTGCAGCTATTTTTACACGTCAACATGTACATCAACTTACCATGTTTTGAGGATTTTAGTTAAAATATTTTGTGTTTTGCGGGGACATTTTTCTGAGGAGATTTTGTGTGTATGATACAAATAACGAGTGCTTTGATCGGTTGATGAAAAAATAGCTCAAAACGCTCCTTGCGCTTGCTCCATGTTCCGGCTGTTTTCGCTAGAAAAGTGTTGAAAACAAGCGCAAGTGAAGGGAAAAGTTTTCCCTCTTCGCCTGTGCTCGCTTTACTTTTATTTTTGCGTCGAGGCTGTTTTTTTCACTGTGAAACACGAGCTCTTGGGCTTGCACTTGTTTCTGCGCATGTTCTTACGTCACTAGTGAAGACAGGGCTTAACTTTTTAAGAATTCGTTTTAACTACTCGGGCCGGGAGATTTTTTTTCTACGCCAGCTTCAAGATGGCGGACGCTTACTAGAACTGCAATATTGTTCAAACTGAGAATCGTACTAAGAAAAATTTCAAGAAAAAATAGATGTTTAAAATGCCGAAGAAAGGTAGGCATGACGAGTCTCGAACGTAGGACCTCATAACAGGAGTAATTTTTCACTACCATAACACTAACCCATTATTTCGCTACCAACACTCCACACTGTAATTTTTTGGTATGTCTATCTAAAGTCCTTAAAAGAGTAGTCCTGACCCAGCCCTAACCCAAACTAACTATAGATAACCATAAACAACTATCAACAGCCCTATGGTATGAATTTTAATACGAATAATAAATGAGCTGCGACAGTCCGCCATCTTGAAGTGTGCGTAAAAAACAAGTTCGCTCGGGCCGGAGGCGTCGAGTTGATGTTTTAAACTTTTTTGTTGTTGCACACTTAATATGCAAGCCACCATCATGAGCGTTTTTGGCCCGGTCACGTGTCATTTGAAGCAATCATAGGGGCCGGCAAAAGCCGTTGCTTTGAATGGCTGAAAGAACAAACTATTTGAAATTTAGAGAAGAAACGTATTTCGCAAAGGCTTAAAAAGAGCAAGAAGTTTGCTTTCAGGAATTCGCCGTTTACAAAACAAAACAGTGTATCGTTCAATGGAACTAGGTCTAAGATATTCGATCGCGTAACTGGAACTTAGCGAAGGTAGAGCAGCTTATAAGGGGCGCTGATTGACGTGTACGGGCAGCCTACTGTGAAGGTTTTAAGGGACGCAAAGAAGGAAGTCTGACTGAGACGAAATATTCAACATTTAGTTCCTATCGGGGTTTGCTCAGAGCAGGAGCAAGCGGATGTAAGTATTGTAAACAAGAACAATCCCGCTCTAAACAATGTACGAGACAACGTTGACACAAGACTTAGACGTAATGTCGCGCTAAATGCTGATATACCGCATCGGTTGAACACTAGATAAACTGTTGAGTGACTAAGTAGTTGAACACTTCACAAAGTGATTCCATTAGGACGAGTGTAAGAAAACGAGTCACGTTCACGTTACGTTAGTAACATAACATTTTTCTAGTAACACGTGCAACACTAGTTACATAACAATTTCTATTATCTTTCGAAATGTGATAACCTCTTTTAAATGAAACAAGAGAATCTTGCACGTATTAAATCTTGCATGCATTAAACAGAACAGAAAAAAACTTAGAAAACAAATTTTCGATTTTATCTTTACAAATTTTTACACTTAATGCAAGCTAGTTTATATGGTATACGATTTGTAGTGAGCAAGGGAGATCGAAGTGTACGTTGTTTCAGTCAATTTAGAAACAATTACTAAACAAACGGCAAATTCAGGCCGAGTTAGGCTATTAATAGAACCTCTTGTTCAGTGTAACTTGTTAGCCTTGTCAACATGCAGTTAGTTCTCTAGAGTAAGTTGTTTGTACCAAAGTTTGCGGTAATGTGCAACCCTCTTCATAACCTCTTCGTCAACTCAAACCACTAGACGGCGGTTTTCACTCGACCTTGAAGTGAAAACAGGCCGGAAACCAAGTTTCCGGAGTTTTGATTGGTTGTGCGAACATCAAGCAAGTGTGCGTGCCATATCTGCCATTGGCTTTTGGACGCGTTCATGAACATGTATTTTGAAATTGATTTTGATTTGTCGCGAGAAAAATAATCAAAGTCAGTATTAACAGGCGGCTATACAGATTGTTCTTTCTTGTAATTAATTAAAGTACGATTTGACTAAAAACCTTTTAAGAGTTGCTCTTTAATCTCTCCTGGTATACACCATATTCATAAATAGCGGAAAAGCATAAAACAATGGGAAAAAGCGCATGCAAGCAAGGCTTACGAGGTAAAAAACAAAGGAAAACAATGCAACAATGCCTCAAAAGTCTCGCTTGCATGCACTCGGTCCAACTTTTTGCGTGTCCGCCATTTACGAATATGGCGTAATATGTAGCGAACATGTTTCCAGGATCAAACAAGAGCCGTTCTAATGCGACCACGCAAATGAAATGCGAAATCAAAAGTATCAACAGGAGACAATACTTGTTCATTACTTGGTAAAAAATGAAGTGCACGACATGTGTCCGACGTTAACGCTGTTTCCAAAACCAAATCGACAACAAAAAATAAGTACGTTCACGGCACGGGAAACCTATTTAAAGTACCAATATTTCTGTACAAAATTAGACCCTACATTAACAGTAACAGAATAATTCAGGTGCTCCCGTGGGCTTTTCAGCAATCTGCTGACAGTTAATGGTTCAGTGGTCAAGGGTGTAAGCCAGACTGCTAAGAGCGATTCACAACGATTTCTGGCTGAGACATTCGGTTGCGGCGTCAATAAACGGACCACAACACCAGCATTTGCCTTCTCTTGTGAAGAAGTGCGTGGTTCTCCTGACAGTCCCGACAGAAGACCAACGGCTTATCGTCCCTGTCCACGGAGGGTGTGGTGAAGGTCACCCAAAGTTCAACCCTCGACCAAGCCGGGGATTGAACCCAGGTCCTTCTGATTGGCCGCCAAAGACTTTACAAAAAGCGCTAACCTTGCACACGTGCCATACAAACACACATACGTTAATATTATCAGACTTATTAACAGCCGTATAGCTACAAAAGCCAAGAACTCCCGAAATCAATAACAACTGATTTATGTCGCTTTGAAGTGAGTCGAAACGCCGGCTTTAAAATCATCTTCATAATCGAAAAAGAATGAAAAAAAACCGCTTCAGTTGGCTTCGTGTGCGCCGGCCTTTTTTCTTCTCACAGATTTGGGACTAGGGTGTACTTTAAAAGGGCGAGGTGGGTTGGGTATTGAAAGCAGAAGTAGCTTGGGCTAAAACTTCAGGTTGTTTAAGTAATAGATAGGGTTTTTTAATATACATATGCATTTTTTTCACTTCCCTATTTGGAGTTGCAGACTCAATATCTTTTGTGACTCAACATAGTCCATTTTTTGGTTGGAATATATTAACTTTGAATCAGCACACAAAACTCTATTAACAAAGTTTCTGCTTTGATTAAGCATAGGTTGATCTTTTTTAACGGTATTATAATAATTAAATAAGGCGCTTTAAAATATTCAAACAAAGACGCAAATGTATGCGTCTGAAAGCTACCAAAGCTGCGCTGATACTGAAGTTTACATGTATTTCAATACTTAATGATTTGTTTAGCAATGTTTTTAGACTAGAGTTTTTGTTCAGCAACACTGAAAATTTGGGATTGTAATGATACTGCACACCACGCGTGGGTACACGTGTGTTCCGGTACTTAAACCAAGCAAAAAGACCGATAACAGATTCAAAATATTCTGCCTGAAACGTCCGAGAAACACGGAATAAAAGCTGACGACACACGTGTTCCAGAAATCACAACAAGATAAATATGTCGCTGCAGTATTTCCGCCGCTTTTGGTCGTTTTTACCAGTTTTTACTTTTCTAGTCTGCCAGTAAAGTTTTTATGAACTGTATAACGATAAGCAGAACATCGCACAAGACGTGAATCATTGTTAGTTATTAGTTCCGGCACTTTTGTCGTTGTGCCATTAAATGATAAAAGATAGATATTGCCTTTTGGTCTTCGGGAAAACGAACTATTAAAGGAATTTTTTAGAGTTTAGAGTTTCGGTTTGGGTCAAGGTCATATCGTTTTCAGGGAAATATTGCAACAACTACACTCTGAACGCTTTTATTATCTACATTTAATGTGTTTTGCCGAACTTCCATCCCTTGTTCCCAAAAAGTTCCGAAATTTCAACTTAATATTCTCTTAACCTTGCTGAAAATTGTTTTTATTCCCCAATTATTATTGAATACTTTTCACAAGTCTTAGCTTGCGCAAACCCATGCTTCGCACTCGTCTCTCCAGTCAAGAACTGTTTTTATCAATTAAAGTTAGGATGTACAAGAGCATATTCCATTGACCTACATAGACTTTTGAACGGAAGCACTTGGGGGTTGAGCGGCCTGCCTAAATGGTAGATAGCCACTAAACCTCTACATAAATGAACTGGAGTTGCAAAGTCGGGTAGAAGTTAGAAACTCAGATACTTGGGTGATCTATGAATCGGAATAACCAGTATAATTTCTACGTTTAAAGAGAAAAAAGCATGTCAAAGCAGTCGCTTTCCTTTTTTTTCAATCTGCGATACACCGCGACTCGCAGAGTTTCGTGGATTCTGAGCTCAAATGTTGTCAAAACCTATTCGTTGCCTATCAGTTTCAGGTAAGAACTTTAGTCTCTTCTATCGTTTTGTGATCGAGCTGTCTCATGGTACATGCTATTACTTTGCAGTTTTCAACCGATCAGAGTGCGATAGGTTCTTAACTTGTTATTAAATGCTGCCTAACACATCTTCATGTAACACGAGGTTACCAATTATAGCAGTTACTAAATCACCGATTTATAAAAAATGTATAATTACACTTTTTCTCCCATCTGCAGCTGGTCTCAAGACTGAAACAACCTTCTCTTCCGCCGCATGTGGAGTAAATAAGGAGTTGATAAAGCTACACCAGCTGTTTTTTCATTCATTTCGTATCAGGCGTGGTGATTACACTGCATTTTTTTTTACCAGAAGGAAGGCGACTAGACTCGAGCAAAAGATTACTTGCAGCCAAACACACACACACAATAAACAAACTAAAATGGCTACCGGACACCCAATGGTGGGCAACTTAGGCACCCACTAACAAGTGCGTAATTGAGTCACCCACTTACGGAAAACTGTTTACCAATTTGGGGATATATAGGTTTTGCGTTCACAACTTTTGTTTGCTTTGGAACTAAAAGAAAATTTTGTTAGAGCTTTGAGTCACAGAGCATCACAGCTATAGACAGTTTACAACGTATGTGTATTATGTCAAACAAGGTTCGTACACAATTCAAACTCAAATTCCCAGACTTTCCAAAACTACGATCTGGAACTACGAAAATCTCTTGAGAGTTTATACCCCATGAAGCTGTTTGCCTTGAACAGACAATGTGATACATTTTCCGTTACTGTCGAAGATCAAGTTTTCCAGGTGCCGCTTACTTTCCAGGTTTTCATAACCTGTATGACTTGTATATGAACAGGTATGTATAAACTTTTTGAGAGTGAGCTTGCAATGAGGTTGTGGGGTCACAGAATAACTAGCTCGAAATACCCAACTACCAGCCCCAGTCAATCACTGTAAATGATGTCAAACATGTTAGCAAACCCGGGGGCTAAATTCCGTTAAAAACCACTAGCCCGACCTTTAATGCGCTAGTCCCAGCGGTCGGGCTGCAGGATTTCTACACCCCTGATGAACCCTGGTACAGCAAGTGAACTTTCCATGTTACGTTATACAGTGTTCAATTGCATTTGCTGCTTGTCAAGAAGAGACAAGATATTTCAGAGATACAACATCAACTGATCTCCAGTCACTATCGCAGTATCATCTAAAAGAAATCTGCCATTCCTTCCTCCAGAAATCTCTTGTAAATGCTCATGAACTTTGCCACAAATGCCTCGAGGTGATAGATTGCTTTGCTTCCAAGCTGAATGCGATGCTCGTAATAAGCTGCTAGTTGAGTTACTTCGGCCTTCAGGGTTCCATCACAGTTGGAGACGAGCTCGGAAATCAAACCCTGTTGACGATTTCTAGTTTAATAAACAAGACTAGCAACTTTTCCAATTGATGTATTGCAAAATTCTCTTTAACTTTGGAGAATTTGCACGTTATCTTACAGCAGATAGCTTGGAATGCTTGGTCAATAACTTTATCTTGACTGAACCAAATAAGTCATTTTATAACGATGCACTTAGAAGACATATTTATATATAAACTTAAATTTTAGTTTGACTTTTGAAGTGATCTCTGGCTTGTCCCTAACAGCCAGTATATATAAAACATACCCTGAACAGTTGTTTCTATCAGCTACTTTTTCTCAAGCATGGAAGGCGCTGAATCAGAGTTTTGGCTCTACTGTATGTCTACCTGTAGTCTTGCAACTTTTTTGGTTCATATTTTTCCTTTCCAAACGCTGTAGACGTTGTTGTGAACAAGTGAGATCGGTATACAAGGTTGGCTTTTCTTCAGTTTATTTAAAAAATATCCAGCATACGGTAAGGCCCGAGTTAGGCTACGTGTAACCTCTTGTGTTTAAGAAAACGTTGTCGAGGTTATCATACTCAGCGACGCTCCTGAAGTTATCACTAAACAGTTTCTTTCGGTACTTTACCATCTTTTAAAAGGCATGGGCAACTTCAACATTTCAAAGTCAACGTTATTTTCTTCATAAACTCGCTTTGCAACGAAAAAAACCCAATCTATTGGTACCACCCAAACTAAAGCTTTTGGAATTATGAAAACCCTATATATATTTAAATATCAAGGACTTTCCGAGGGACTTTGCACATTTTCATGAACTTTCGAGCATACTAAGCGGAGGGGTTGGCGTAGTGATAAAGATCTCTGCCTCCCAACCCTGAGGTACCCGGTGCAATTTCCGGCCTGTTAGAGGTTGAACATTATGGTGACCTCCCTTCCCGCTAAAGTTCACTCAGCTTTCCATCTTTCCGGGGTTGGTAAAATGAGTACGGGCATACATGGAACGCTTTGCAAACTTGCCTCTGGTCCGTTGAGGGTAAACTGATCATTGTAAAGCCCTTTGAGCATCTTTATTCGGAACGCGCTATAAAAATGCACCACTTTACCTTTTTTACTTGTTTTGAAACAAGGCATAAATAAATATACGTAAAAAGACGAGCAAATACTGACTGCCCCTATGTACATACATTGTATCCGTACATGTGCATCGTTTTAGAAAATCTTTTACCATACAATTGAGAAGGTACCACACTGAATCTGAATTTTGTTTTCC
>JAOBRG010149546.1:0-18601 GCA_027574985.1 Umimayanthus nakama | reverse complement strand
AAAGCTTGTCTGAAGGACTTATAAAGCGATTTAACAAATTGAGAAATTTACAATTTCTGAGAAATTCTGAGAAATTGTGAAATTCTGAGAAATGATTTTTTTAAGTTTAAAATCAATTTAGGAAATGGATAAATTGAAAATTGTGGGTTTTTTTTTTTTGTGGTTTTAGCGCAATTGCCTTTTTGGCTCAGAATCGGTCTTTTACTACTACTTAGATCCAACCCGGTTCAACCCCGTCCTGCGACGTTGAACCCAGGGCCCTGTGAGCCCAGCTAGCTTGGCTCAAAAGCATGGCATTCGCCAGCTCCATCAAGTAGGAGCAGCGACATTTTTATCCAGCCGTGCTCAGCACCTGTAAAGCAAATTCAAACTTGTCGGCCCGGCCATGCCGTGTTCAAGGCTGTTCTCCCTTAAAACTTACGGCTAAAGATAAATAGTTGGTTAAACATAAAAGGGTAATCCAGAGAAGGCGCGGTAGGTAAAGAAAGTGACTAAGAGGGAACGACCTATTGTACGGAACCTGGCAAGAGTCTTGGAAACTGTCTCTAATTATAGGTGTAGTTCAAATAGTAAACATGCGGGCCATGAAGCCTAGTGGTTAGTTATTCCAGACTGGGACTGTTTATCATTCAGATTGAGCGCAACATCACAACTTGGACTGTTTCACAGGTTTATTGGCTATTCTTGAGCGTAGTGGTTGACATTTTCTAGTTTTGTCATCAAAACATCGTCCAATTCACACGCAGTGCAGAACAGTACTGGTATGCAGAGGCTTCAGTAGTTGACTTTTGTTAGCAAAGAGCAGTTAGGCTTTGTCATTTATTCGGTTTCTGAGTATGTACAAAGAGCCGTTAGGCTTTGTTCTTTATCCGGTTTCTTAGTATGTACAAAGAGCAGTTAGGCTTTGTCATTTGTTTGGTTTCTGAGTATATGTACAATCAGGGCCAGTGACTTCACATCGATTCAACCGGAACTCAATTTACAAGAGGTCTAGCGAAATATACAATTCTAAAACCAAACTATTTTTCACAGGTTTGGAATAACTAAGAAGTTATCTTCGTATCTATATTGGGCAGCATTTCAAACAACAGTTGATCAACTGGAAGCAACAGTCGGTCATGTACAAGGAGAAAGACCTGAACTAAGCAATTCTTGTGAGATTACTTAATTCATTCTAGTCAAACAAGTTGACTTTGTTACCAGCTATCTGTGACTCGACTGTCAAAGGGTTGTGTGCAGTAAACGATGTACACGATAACAAATATAGTACACAACGGTCAACAGATTTAAAAGCTTGAAAAGATAACGCAAGGCCTTGTTTTCCTCATGTACTGACACAGAAGAGATTTTAGTGGGGGCAAAACTGGTGAAAGATGAACAACTTCTCATCATTTTTCCCCACGTTCTCAGGCATTAGTGCTTGAATTGCTGTTTATGCTTCTCTTCTTCAGACTAAACTTGCCCTTGTTCAGGGATGAAACGTAGATCCTTGCTTTTGTATTATCTGCCTTCTTTATCCAAACCTCACTTTGACCGATTGAATGCAGGACTCCACTGTCAAAAACATGAAATTAGTTATAATCAATAACCGGTTCACTTTTAGCATCAACACGGAAAAAATAGCTAAGTGTAAAGGCAATGGTGACTACTACCACTACTAGTG
This sequence comes from Umimayanthus nakama, assembly GCA_027574985.1. Classification (NCBI taxonomy): domain Eukaryota; kingdom Metazoa; phylum Cnidaria; class Anthozoa; order Zoantharia; family Parazoanthidae; genus Umimayanthus; species Umimayanthus nakama. Next base: position 16,938 of record JAOBRG010149546.1, on the reverse strand, counting down.
ACTACAAGTGACTACTACTATACTACTACTGCTACTACTACTGCTACTACTGTACTACTACCACCACCACTACCACTATTACTACTACTACTACTGCTACTACTACTACTACTATTACTACTACTGCGACTACTACTACTACTGTTACTACTACTACTACTATTACCACCACTACCACTACTACTACTACTGCTACTACTACTATTACTACTACTACTGCCACTACTACTACTACTACTACTACTACTACTACTACTACTACTACTACTACTACTGCTGCTGCTACTACTACTACTACTACTACTACTACTACTGCTACTACTACTACTACTACTACTACTACTACTACTACCACCACCACCACCACCACCACCACCACTACCACACTACTACTACTACTACTAATAATAATAATAATAATAACAACAACAATAACAATAACAATAATAATAGTTACAACAACAATAATAGCAATAACAACAATATTAGTTTCCACTGTCCGCCGTCTTTTTACAAATATATAGACAGCAAGCTAGGTTTTCGAATAGTGTGCCATAGTTTGAATATGCGTTGATGAAATAACGACTGACGAAAGACCAACTAAAAATTTATTTGTTCTTTTTGCAAAAAAAAAAACCACAATGTAAAAGAAAATGCAAAACATTTACTTGGTTTTTTCTACTTTGAAACTGTGCGGCGATTTTCCTGTCATGCGCAACAAGCAGTAGCTAGCAACTGAAAACACTTACTGTTCTTGTAATAAGTATGACGAAACGAAACTCTGGTCAAACATAATGTCGACTACCAGTAGGTTCTATAACGGTCTTACCTATATTTTCCATTTTCTCTCGAGTCAACAACAACTCCATTGCCCCTGTGATACCTGTTGACCAAGGTTAAGTTAAGGTTTTAGAGTTATTATTCAAGATCTGAAACAAAAAAAGTAATTCCAGAGTTACCTTAGAGGCATAAAAGATAGTTTGGATAAAGGTAAGCAGTGAAGTTTGAGGTGAGCATCTTAAGAACAAAAGGCAGCTCTCTTCTTCTCTTCCATGCAAGAAGAGGCTTCTAGAATCGTCTTAACAAACTGTCCGAGGAATGACACTTGGATTCTTCCAGTAACAAGTGTTATGCAGATTCTAATAATCTATCTGAAGATAAACTTACTAAGAAAAGGCAACTTGTTTCTTCCTAACAAGGATTTGGCATACTCTAATAAACTATCTGAGGAATGGCACCTTGTTTCGTCTTAACAAGGACTTGGCCCGTTCTAGTAAACTATCTGAGGGTAAATTATCTGTGGAATGGCACCTTGTTTCTTCTTAACAACTGGGTTGTTACACATCAGAATGGAAAAATGCTTTGACTTTTCCCTGACCTAAAGCAATATACAACTGACCTTAAGCACAAGAATTGATACAGAAAACATAACACGCTTGATATGCTTTCCTCGTTTTAATTTAGAGTTTGGAACGTGACGTCCCAATAAACTATCCGACGAGTGGCACACGGATTCTTCCCAGCAAGAGTTTGGCTGTGGATTTCCTTACAAACTATGCGAGGAATGACTGTTGTATTTCAACCAACAAGAGTTTGGCACGTGACGTCCAAACAAACTCCATATCACCAGGTAAGAGAACAATGAACCAAACCCTCCGCCGGGGGGGGGGGGAACTACTTGTTGGTGAACCATGGTAAACTCAAATCAGGTTAGATGAACGTGAAAGGGTTGTCTGCAAAGTAAGGTTTATGTCACTAAACAGCAAACAATGTCTAAAGACTTTCTACTTACCATCGCTTGTCATAAAACAGTTTACCATCTTCTATCCTTGCTGGCTCAGACAAATCTGAACCACCAGTGTTTCCTAAAGATAATGTGTCAGCACTGTCAGCAACAGGCCAGGATTAATTAATACAAAAATACAATAGAAAACACGAATCTATTTCTTTTTTCAATTTTGGATTTATAGTAATTGGTTTTGCTGTTGCAATTTCAAATTTTGAATTTTTCTCTATCTTTCTCTGTTTTGTCTTATGCGTGATTGTAAGTTGATGATACAGTAAAATTCTGAAAATACAGCCATGTTCCAATTAACGGAACCAAGTCTGCTCTGAAAACATGCAAAAAACCTCACACTTCAAGGTTAACATAAAAATTAAATAAGAATTATTCTACGAGACTGCACTGATAATCCGACTCAAAAATAACTTCCGTTGAATCAAATGTCACATGACAGCCTCACAACCATGCGTTTTCAATATACAGTCAATGACTGGAATATCTGATAACCAATCAAATTGCTTGAAATCGCATAACCATTGGACTGTATTCAATAATGAACTTTATGCTGCAATAAAATTTGTTATTGCTTTGTCTGAACCAATGCAGTGTGCTCTATCTTCGCTCATTCAGGAACACTCCAGATGAAAAATATCCTCCTGCTACAAACCTAACCAAGTAGCAAAGTAGCCACTGTCAACTGGATATGCAATTGGGGGACTATTCAAGGGCTTTCCAGAACCTTTTCGAGCAAATTCAAGGACCCTAAAAAGCTTTACTATTCTATATGATAATTCAGCTATGAGCCATACAAATTTTGCTTCTTGGGAAAATCAAGCCCCTGTTTTTGTTTTCAAGTAAGGTGTTATGTCCGGTTATGACAAACAACTCATTCTGATTGTTTTTTGCAGTTGAAGGTGGAAAACTTTGCCCATTCCAGGATTTCTAAGGACCGCAACCCAAATTCAAGGAATTTCCAGGGCTTGGAATTTTACTTTGCCAATTCCGGGACCTTCCAGAACCTTGCGACCTTGGAAGAAAAATCCCGTAAAATCCCACTTTAAGGCCCTGGGCTTAAATAACTTCAAAAGGGGTTTTGGTCGGGCTTATAAACAGGGGGGGATTATATCCGGGTGGGCTTGTAAGTGGAATACTATAAATGTTGCGGAACAACGAAACAAAAGGTATTGAATCGAATTAAAGCTATCATACCAATACATTTTGAGTTACATTTATAATACATTTACTGTGTGTCACATTAACAATAAACGCAAAAGAAACACACTTATACAGTAGATGGGCTTAAAAATGGGGGGGCGGGGGGCTTATATCTGGAATAATATATTTGTTGGCAAATGGAAGGGCTTATAGGGGGCGGAAAAGTGATATTTTACGGTTGGGCTACTTTCACGAATCACAATATAACCGTGACAAATGTTGCAGTCTTACTGTGATAGTGCTAAATAGTAGCACTTGTATTGCAAAAACAAATGGCAGACTGTCGTTTGATGTCCCAGGGCCTTGGCCCTGTACAACACTGGAAAGCTGTACAGGAATTTGACTGCCCTGGATTAATGAGGCACAAAATCTAATAGCCTAGCTTCATGACTGCTTTTTTATCATGTCAATTTACTTATTATCAAATATGAAACTGGATGAGATCTTCAGTATATCTGCAAAACGAGGCAAATTAACATAAGGTTAAGCAACCATAGGAATAATGATAGAGCTGAAGTCAACATCTATGATTTAATTGAACACTTCCTTCAAAATAAAAAAACATCTGGAAAAACTTGCAGTTGAAGCATGCAATCAAGTGGGTTAAAAAAACACTTGTCTGACTAGAACTCCAGAGAACAAGAGATCTTTCTTCATTTTTTCTTTACAAAACTTCAACTAACGTAATGTGTCAAGAACTTTAGAACGTTCTGCTTATCTCGGCTAACTGAGTTTGTCATCATATTTTTTATTTATACTGGCTGCTTCAAAGAAATTAGAAATTAAATTAGACAATTATCGCAAAAAACATAGAATCAGTTGCTATTCCATTTGCAATATTTTCTTCCCTTTCAAATACCCATTCCGCGCACCTGTCATACCGTCCGCTGCACCATCCATGTACCCTTGCATGACAGGAAGTTTTACAAAATCACAAAAAAAACAGTTTTGTACAGGAAAACAGTGTGGATTGAAATAACAACTAAATTATTCTTTACCTGTTGAATTCCCAGCTCCTTTTATGCGATTGTTAGATTTATTCTGTGATAATACTGATGCAGCTGAAGTCTAAAACAAATTAAACAGTCTATTAATAAACATTACCATGTTCCTTTAGCATTTCACAAACTACTCTTAACTGCCTTGTTATGTTTCGAATATTCTCGCTTTTGCTCACTTCTCCCAAGAGTTCTTTGCGAATATCATTTCTGAATACTAAAGGTGGATGGACTAACTCGAATGGTTCATATGTTCCTTTCTAGTCCTTCCCCACTGCTATCCCTTTTCTTTTCTTGTTAGGACGTAGTTAATTGTTTGTTATGTAAATTAATTAAGTTTTTTATATGTATATATGTATATTCTATGTTTGTTACTTACAGTATGTTTAATTAATGCAGTGAAAATGAATTGAATTAAAGTAAATTTAAGTTTTCATAGCTTGCAAAGCTACTATGTTGCAGGGGAGGGAGAGGGAGAAAAAAGAAAAAAAAATGGTATACTTCCGTGGCAAAGAAAAACTCAACGCTGTCCTCAGTACATGTGCTTTTGAGCAGTGTATACTGAACCTCGAGAGTCTCGCATAGCAACTGTAATCATATTGTCAGTGTGATGTACAAAACGTCTTCCATACAAGAGAATAACTTGCACCTGCAGTAACTCAGACTTGAAATACAGACACGTAAACAAAAGGCGTTCCAGCTTGGTCTGAAGTATGTTGTAGTAATACAGAGTTCCAGATTGATAGCAGTCCGAATAAATGTGTTAGACTCAGTTTTCTTCAATTGACCTGATTACCATTACATGTGGTGCTGTCCCAACATCAGTAACTGGGAACTCGAACGTTACATGATGGTCAGCATTTTATGTACAATTTTTAAACACACGTGAAATCATCAACTATCTTGACAGCACTTTCTTTACCTCTTCGCTAGCACTCAGTTTATGGGAGGTTTTCTTATCAATTCTCCTTCTATCAAAATTTGGCACCCAGCACACCGGGCATCTCCCTTTTCCAATTTCCCTGATTGTCCCAACAGTCACCCTTCAGAACTGTTGAGGTTTCCAAGTGCTAAAAAAGTAAAATTGTGCACTTACATAACGCCTTTTCCTTATGAAAAAGCTCAAAGGTACTGTACAATTATCAGTTGACCCACGGCAAACAGGGAACGTAATGTATATAAGCAAACAAGTGTTGTATGTTATTAACTGTGGTAACAACAAAAGGTGAACAGAGCCGAGGGGTTGGCGCAGTGGTTAAGATCTCTGCCTCCCAATCCTGAGGCCCCCAGTTCGATTCGCAGCCTGGTCGAGGATTGAATCTTTGGGTGACCTTCTTTACCGCTAAAGTTCACTCAGCTTTCCATCCTTCTGGGATCGGTAAAATAAGTACCAGCATATATGGATCACTTTGTAAATTTGCTTATGGTCTACTGGGGTAAACTGACCATTGTAAAGCGCCTTTGAGCATCTTCATATGAAAAGGGCGCTATTTAAATGCACCACTTTACTTTACTTTTACATACCTCTGATTGAGTAACAACTATTTTGTTGAGAGCCCTCAGATCTTCGAGTATTTCTTCCTCGTCAAGCAAATAGTTGATCTGAGGTACTAATGGTCAAGTAGATAACGAAAACTTTACAAGAATTTGAACTCAGGCTCAAAATTGCTAAAACCATTCAGTACGGGGACAAATCTCATGACTATAGCAAAGGGAATGCTGCAGTTTCGCTTTATGCCCTTTCTATAAAATAAAATAAAAGTTAATTTCCTAAAATACTGAAAAGAATTGTTAATTGGTTTAATGCGCTGTTTCAGTATTGGTTCGATTGCAAATATCCGTTGCTTGGTAAACAGGGAAAACCCAACTTCGCTACAAATAATTCAAGCATAGTTATGTCTTGGGTAGCAGGGTAGATAAATTTCAAACAAAACAGATCCGGCAGTTGTTAATGCCTGTAACATAAATTATAAACTAACCGTGCGGTACCTCTAAATTAGGCGGCCCTCCGATCCAAGTGCCACTTGCGGAAATAACTCATATTCATATTCCAAGATAAGCTCAGTGTGAAAAATAATAGTTTTTTATGGCACAAAATATTAGAGTAATAGATATAAAGCACTCAATTTAACTCTTCTTGAAAAGTTTGTTTTCTTTAAAAATCGGCATATTTGAGCTTGCAGGCTAGCATTTTTAGTATGTCTTTGTTTGCCTAGAGTGCTAACTTGTAGCGTAAATAAATGCCTTGAAAGCACTACAGTTTATCGTCATATACGACAGTAATATGTGGCCATATGTAGGCTGAAGTAAAAAAATTCCCTTCTGACTGGATTCTTGTTGTTCGCTGTCCAACAAAAAAATTAGTCAATTAAGCACAACAGCATGTTTATTTTACGAAGTTAGGATAAATTTTGTTTTTTCCAAGATTTGATGAGCACTTCAACGGTTTTCGTGGTCCTTGAAACATGTAAACAACTCCATATATCAGATATATGTGTCGGCCAATTTGCGCAGCTAAACGCAACCCGTCAAAAATTAACTTTTGTGTTTTTGGCGGTGGTTCAGAGCTGCAATGAAATTTGAAAAACATTTCAGTGAAAAAATCTACTGTCAAATAATTGAGATTTCGTTATACTAATCCGTCTTCTTGGACTGCTTCAGTACTGGTCCAAATTCTTGCCTTCTGGTATTCCGGAATGAAAATTTGAAACAAATTCAGAAATGTGAAATAACGGTAGTCTCCCTCTTGCTTGTCACACCAAATTTTTTTTTCAGAAGAAAAAGTTCAATGTTTAACTCTTATTTTAACTAATTTTATTTTGTAACGGGCATTTAAAAGCGAAATGATCATAAACTGGCCTTGCACTATTAAAACATGAGGATAAAATTTAAACTGAAAACCGACAGCTGAAAATGACATATATGTACCGACTCGTCTTTTTATGCAGGAACAAATTTTCGCTTTTTACAAGTCGAATGTAAAAATGAATCCAGTATTTATGTTAAATTCTTCGCAACAATGGAACTTGCCAAAATTATTCTACCTAATTAGTTCGCTTTCACTGAAAATCTTTGTTAAATGCAAAATGAAAATTCAAAAAATAAGATTTTTTGTGGCGTCCAAATTAGAGTAAAGACGGTAATAACAAAATAAACAAAACAAATTCTAAATAACTTACATGTATCTTTGACAATTCTGTACAATTCATAATGTTTTGAGCAAAAATGAAGGGAACTAGTCTTGAACAAGCAGCAGTTTTAAGTGAAGCATCCGTAAACTGTCCCTTTCAGATGTTCTAAGCAGCAAAATACTGTACACTAAATAATCTTTTAGACTTTATAGTGAACTAATACAAACAACATTTTTTAACTGAAGACTACATTTAACCAAGCAGTTTCATTTTCCCCAGTTACAATTTTCCAAAATTGATGACAAAATATTTTTTCAGAACAAGAGGCCTTATAAAGCCTAACTCGGTCTGTACCTTGCCATATGCATTAAATTGACTGAAACCCTTGTTCACTACAATTCGTACATCACGTATACACGCCTTGTTTTTTTTTTAAAAAAAACAATTTTATGAGAACAACGAGGCTCAAATTTGCCTAAAAATTACGAATAAGTTAAGAACAAATGAGGCTCGGCTTAAGAAGCAAATGTAACTGCAAGTTTTTATTGAAAAACACAACACATCACATCATCACATGTGGCGTTCATTGCAGGTCTTTCTTGCAAAAGAATCATGATAATTTTTTGTGCAAAACTTTGTTTAAGTACAATTAACTTGATGCTGGAGGCCGGCAACATGCTCTTTGGATTGTTTACATGTTTATACTAGTATTTGCAGTGACAATTGACATGATGGAAGCAAGATCAACTTGAGAACAATTGAGGCTAAAAATGTGCAAAAACTTAAGATCAAAGAGCCTTGCCCAAAATTGTTTGGTTCTTATAAAAAAGCATGGTAGTACATGTAGCTTACACGAAGTGCAAGCGGTGTTGATGGTAAAATGGTCGATAATAATTGTTACTTATTTGGTGGATTGTTTTTTTTAATATCACATTTATTTGGTACATGATAAAATTTTCTGATTCATTTTGTATATCATTCGACCTTGTTATGAAGAAAAAGAAAAAAAGTTTATTTGCTTAAAAAAAAAGAAAAAAAAGAAAAAAGGTTAGATATCGTCAACTGGGAATCGAACCCAGACCACCAGATTCTGAGTCTGACATGCTTATCACTCTGTCATTCAGCTGAGTTAGACAATGCGGGCTCATTTTGATCTTGCATAATGAGTGTCGTATGAAAAATAATACGAAGAAAACAAAAACAAAAACAGAGCCAAAACCCCAACCCAGTGCCTACTGGTCTGAGTAATAAAAAGAACTGTTACTGTTTGTTGTTACTGTTGCGTATGCCATACCTATTTATGGTTAAAGAATTGAAAATAATTATTAAATTAAATTAAAATGAAAATGATTAGCAATATGTGACAAAAGAACAAATCAATCAGCAGTAATATGTAAATGGTCCCAGTCAGAATTTTCTGACTATAATAAATAGTATTTCAGCAAAGTTTGAGTGTTGCTTATTTGAAAGTCCGGGTAACCAAAGTAAAGAATAGATCATGACCATGGTTGTTAACAAAAGGATATGGGAAGTTTTTCTTCGTTTTTCTGGAGCAGGTAGTGGATCGTTTGGTCTTCTCCGAAGTTTTCTAGTGACAGCAGGTTTCACCTCCACTGAATCTGTTCCAAAGAAACAACATAGTTCAAAGGGTTTACTACCTTGATAAGTTCTATTCTTGTAGTGGAAATGGTTGATTATGGCATTACTAACTTGGTGAAACCATAGAGGAAGGAGTTCCCTGGAATGTACAAATATTTATAGCAAATTCACAAGAATCTCAGTTTTAAAGATACTACAGCCAAATATAATGGCCTGTTCTGGCTGTCTATAAAATTAATGCGAACAGTCTGGACCATGCCATGCATGCAGATAAAGAGAGACAGATTTTTTCAATAAAAACCAAAATCTCAGAAGAATATTTTCAAAGGCTAAATTTTTTTTCCTTGAATTTCCTTATTTTCAGTAAATATTTTTGCTTGCACATCAGATTTAAGTTCTGCAACTTCATGTTTTGCTCTGTTCCACAATTTTTATTACATATCATTAGTGTTAAATTAAATATTGAATCCATCTAAGCTCCAACAAGTAGCCAAATTCAACTCTAATTACTAACTATATTCAAGATACCTTGTGATTTTCTTTCTTTTTGAAGAAGCAAATACAGGCACCCATTCAAAAGAACAAAAGTGGATGAAAACATTTTATTTGTTCCTAAAGACTGATTAACTGATTACATTCTTAGCAATAACACCTCAGGTCAACTAGCACAACTCGAAACAGAGATTCCATAAACCAATAATAAAACCTCTACATGTAGTTTATTACTGCTGCCTCAACTACAAAGAAGTCAATCATGCAGCAAATCATTCACATTATTCTGTAATTTACAAATTCTGACGTTTAAGTTACTGTTGGTCTTAAAAACAGGAGCAGCCATTGTCATACTTTGAGTTAATCAAAGGAATGCCTAACCTCCCGTAAGCTCCATAGAAACTCTCTCGTTCTCTATTGCTTTTCTCTTTTCTTGCAGCTCACTTAGCAGTGTTTCTTTCAACTCAACCTTCTTTTGCTGCATAAAAAAAGGAAAAACTCATTTCAATCATACATAATTGTATTCCAAGATTCTGAGTTTTATTTCAGTGGAACAAATTAAATACCAAGTTTTGTCCTTACTTCAAATTCATTCTGTGCAGCCTTTTTCTCTTTTATGTATTCTGTTTCAATCAAGTCAATCTGTGGAAAACAACATCAGTCTCAGTAACAACTTGTGAATTGCATTCCCACAAAGGATCAATATCCAAGATCACTAGTTCTGAACGGATTTTGAACACATAAAATTTCGAGATTTTTTTTTTTGACGAAGCAAACTAAGGCAGGTTTAGATTCCACAAGCAACCACTCCCATCATAGTAAAGTGCTTCCATTTACATGTAAATACCCAATGAAAGAAACAGTATTTATTTTTGGGGGACCTTATTGACTTCCGGACAATTCTAACTAAGATGATCGTCACATGCATTGAATAATTCAATTTTTTTGACAGACAGCTGACTTAAATGAGCCAACAAACATGTTAAATTATTTTTTAAAACACTTGTCTAGCTTTGTGATTATTCTACATCTTTTTTGAACAAATGAATGGAAGGACAGATACAGTTCTAAACAATAATTGAATGCACTGTTGTTACTCATACAAGTGTAATAGAAATGGATTCATTTGGTTTCCCTGCTTTCAAAGAAGAAACACTCTAAATGTCTTGTTGACCGGTGACTGTTTTGTGTCAGTTAAGAAATCTTTGCAATAAACTGGATTTGAAGCTGTTTACTATCTGTGTGAAGTCAAAGTTGTAATCAACTTATAAGTACTATTATGTGTTGCAACATTGGTGTTCACCCATAGATGATAACTCATCAAAACAAGTCTATTCTTGCTAACTGTGTTACCAAGTAATAAAAATTGTTTAAGTGAACTGCACAATTTAGAAAAGGGTTGCATGATCTTGAGCTCACAAGTTCATTGTCTTTTATATCCGTATGATTACAGACACAGTCACACACAACTACTGAAAATTGTACAAACCTCATAACTCCTGCAAATACCTGTTAAAAAACAAACAGATGGAAAACTTAATTAAATTATTCTAGAAATAATACTATTTCAAAGAATAACAAAAATAAACAATGTTATGCAAGTAAGAAGTATTTAACCTATCTATCGTTGGAAATAAAACTTATTGTACACCAGTCCTCCAATACTACATGATTGTATAATACAAGAACTTTATCCAAAGAAATGCAATTTGTCAGAAAATGTACATTCTCAATCCTTCACTTTGAAAGTCCAATCCCAGGATGTTTCTGGAGTACGAGACTGACTTTTCCATTTCTGCTGGTTAACAAGTACATAAACTTCAAAATAGTAAACTCATTACAAACAGTTTACAAGTGTGAAGTGCTACACAAAGTGTACCCTGCCAACATCAAATAGAGGTAACATAATTGTATGTGTGTCTGTTTTAAAACCAAATGAGTGTGGAAGATTGGCTATTCTGCAACCCTGTCATTTTTCTTCTGAGCATGACAGAGGATTATTATTTTGATCATGTAAGATTGATTGTGAACACTACCTGATAACAAAATGTAGTACAAAAACAGTAGTTTGACAGTTTGTTTAATTCCACAGTTTTTTACAAGGAAAATTGATAAGACAGCACAATGTGGAAGATGCAGTCCTGAACACAACCCAAAAGGGTTGACGAGTGTCTGCACCTTACATGTACATTTGTTAGTATACTAAAGATTGCAGAGTCAAAGAGACATATTGAGATATTTTGCATGAAAGCAACTGTATAGTAGCTATGATGAGTGATTTGAAGACAAAAAAAGAAAATCTGTTATAATTAGTTTGATCCAGTCAAAAAAAAGTATCAAAGAAAACGTTACAAGTATATATTTGGTTTTTGTAGTAGGAATAGCAATAAGATGCATTTTTTGAACTGTTTTTTAAAAATTGTGAGTGACGAACTGTTTCTTGTACCACGAGGGATGTCATTCCACATTTTTGGAGCCAAATATTTAATATCAAATTTACCATAACCCTAATTCATGTTTGTCCTATGGATATATAGTTCATTATTAGCTTTGGAGAGAGAGTTACATCTATGACTTATTGGTTTGATGAAGTCATCAAATACATTATGATGTTACATGTAGTGTCTATACATAAACTTGCCCTTGTTGCATTCGAGTTATTTCATGGATTGTCAGAATTTGCAGACTAAAGAATATGGGTTTACTTGGAGTTGTGCTGTCTGCAAATATGATAGCCCTTATTGCAAGTTTTCACAAAAATTAATATGAACTAGTTTTAGTTTTGTTTGATAGTTACTGCCCCAGGTTAGTGTACAGTATGAAATATAAGGGAACATGTATAAAACTTTAAATATGTAGAGAAAAGCCATAAGAATTGTCAGAAGATAATGCCTAGTTTTATACTACTGATTTAGCTATCTTTCGGCAAATATCTTCAATATGTAAACTAGTTTTCTTTTATACTGTCTAGTAGCGTGCTTGTATCATAACCATGTCTAGCAGTTGTTTACCCAATGAGAAAGAACAACGAGTGAATTAATGAAATTGAATTAAAACCTGCTTCAATTGGCACATTAACTTTTTTCTCTTAGGGTTTTAAATTTCATGACTTGATCACAAAAACATGACCTGAAAACTACATATCAATTGTGGGTTGTATATTAATTAATTTTAAATATCTCAAAGTTTAAGAACCATGATAAAGTTTACCATGATTTGCCAATATCGTTTTTCTTTATTTGCACACTGCTCTGATTTTCAATTCAAACTTTCCATGACATTAATTATGACTTTCCTGGTTTTCCAGGCCTGGGTTTTGAAATGTTGATGTTTCATGACTTTTTCAGTTTTCCATGGTCTGTTCAAATGCTGGCTTCTGCCAAGATTCTGGATGAAAGATTGTACCTGTTCACAATTTCAGCATAGCTTATTTTTCGGTTGATTGGGCAAAATAAAAGTACTGTCAACAGGGTATGCAGGTGTATATTTAAAGGCCATTGACAATTATTTGGCTGCAAGAAGGTTGCTATTTAGTCCACCTGGATATGAACAATAATTCATCCACAGTGACTTTACATTTACACAGTCCCAATTCTTCAATACCATCAGTTACTTACCAGCAATTAAAACTCTTTCATCTCTCTGTTTTTCAAGCTTTGAAAGCCGCTTAGAATAATCATTATGCTTTCCTAAAAATGATATATATACATAAACAATAAATTATACACTTTTCAGTGAATCAAAGGTCTGTACACTTTCTTCCCAAAACAACCAACAGTGGAGCCCCCACACAACCAACCACAAAATGCAGTCCCCTTTATAGCAATTAAGTATTCTTTTGAGCCTAGCAAAATTAAAGTAATCTATATGGGTAAAAAACTGAATATAATGAAAACTGTTATAACCAACTAGATTTTGCGCCCTGAGGCCAAACTTTACCAAAGTTCACAAAACAAGTACATGATTGTCAAGTATTTTGACATACATGTAAGTTGCACTGGAAATTTTCAGAGTTTCATTTGATCTGTAAACCACTTCTCATTATTTCAGGTTGTATTTCAACTGATAAAGTTGTGTTTAAGAATACAGTTTTTTCAGTGACTGGTCAAAAAAATCATTAGAAGGTTTACAGTGATTTCTTCAGGTTGTTTCATGAACAAAGTTGTACTGTAGGACTTAGATGCTGGAAATCACAACTTTAATTTTACAATATACAGTTGAAAAAGTATAATTGCACACAGCTTTAATGATCACACTGAATTGAATTTACAATGAAGGTTTTTTCTTGGTGCTGAATGGAAATGAAATAACAAAATCGATATCACATATCGGGAGCATCTCAAAACACCTTTGTAATAAGAATTGTTTGATATCTTTTAATTTTTCAGACATAATACTTACCCTGATTTAGCAAAGCAAGCTGCTGCTTCAAATCTTGAAGTTTCTCTTGATACATTCTGCAATGTGTTATAAAATTTTATTCAAATAAAAGAAATCACAGTTTGTATTAGAGTCTTTTTAAAAAGTAAATGCAGTGAGTTCAAGACTTTCTACAAATGAGCTGTTGATAATCATTAACATCTTCACAGGTGTGTGCAAAGTAAGCATTTGCCAAAAAAATTGAACATACAATAAATAAGAGTGCACCAAAATGTTTCTCTAAAATAAAAAAATCTGTAGTCATTAAGCTTGATTCTGATTGAAACAATAGTGGAAAATCAATTGATTTATGGTTTAAAAAATAAAAAAAGGAAAATAAAATTACGGCATCAGTTTTGAAATGTGGGCAAAAATTAATGACAAAACTTTAAATGTTATTTTATCAAAATTTCTCAAATTCCACATCACATGAACTATCCTTAATTATCTGATCCAAAGACAAGTAGCCTGAACCTTTCATCAAAAGCACTAAAAAGTACCAAAAACATCTTCACAACTTGCCACAAAATAATTGTGATAAGAAATATCTTATGCATCTGTTGAGGGACCAAAGGGAATTTGTTTGTTTAGGAAGAGAAATCAAACAACAAAGCAGTTACAGCATGAACACAATACTTACTGTTCTTTCATTTCTGTGAATTCCTCTTCAAGTTTTGCCATATCTGTTTCACTGGCATCTTCGGTGTCTAAAAAAGAAGAACACTAGCAAAAACTTTGTATCCAAGAAAATTAATAATACTTTTTTTTAATAATAATAAATTTTAAGAAATCTTCCTTGAAGTGTTTTTCAAAATAAATTCATAAATAGTTATAATAACTTTAATGATATAGATAACATTTCTAACAAACCAATACTTTTACCATGACATTACTTCAATCTCAAACTTCTAATAAAAATTTAAGGAAAAGCTGAATAATTTATGATTAGTTAAAAACAAAAAGTTAGGCATTGTACTAACATAAAATTAGCTAGGGTATAGATTTAAAACTGGTCAAGGAAGCAAGCCCACAGACCATTAACTAAAGGCATTAAGGCAAGACCAAATTAATTTCCAGGAACACAGATCCAACTGACCCTGTTTTTACAGAAAGCAGAAAAAAAAGTGGCCCAAAAATCTTTATATGTAAAAAAGTTAACTTATCCAAGGTTCTCACCAGACTCTGACAGCAAAAGGGCGCTCAATATATTTTAGCCGCCATTTATACACATGCATTTTATGGCCTTACATCATGAAAAAATTGTGTCCAATTCTCTCGGTTCGCTTAATGGGAGACTAGGGGAAATAACAAAGAAAATGGCAGATACAGTAGCCAGTGAACTGCATTGTTAGCTACTGAAGTAGTTGTCTTGTGACGAAAAAAGCATAGAAGACATGTAAAATCTGCATGGGAAAAGGAATAATTGAAGCGAAGAACAATCAGGCATTTTACAAGATCTAAGGCTTGAAGAACAGGAAAGCTACCAACAATATCTTCGCATGGACACGGCGTTTTTTGAGGTTGGTCAGAATTTGAATTATTGAATGATGTAAATATTGGAAATGCTTCTGAATTAAATATGTCCTTCTTTGCATCCTTCTCCATCTGTGATGCCATGTTGTAAAAAAAGTGACACGCATAGCATGCATGGCTCCATGTCTTTATACGGTTGACGTCTTCTTTGGAAATGATATGACTGAGACTTATTTTTCTGATTAATACTGACAGTAGTTGAGGACAACGCGATTCGTAATTCACTGCTCGAGACTGAACCTCACTTAAATGTTATCGTAAAATATATTTTTGCAAAGCGACAGAGAAATTAATTTGGTAAAACTGGAACTATTGTGGCTGTGTAGCTTTTCCTAAAATAAAATATAGCAATGCGCGTGACAGATCATTCCCTGATTATGCATAATATTTAAAACCGCAGAAAGGAGCCACTGATTCTCTCATAGCCATGCCTCTATTGTTGTTTGTTTTTTTCAAATGATTAGGTTCTCACAGAAGTTTTTTATTTTCTAATAAGATAATTATCACAATTTTAACGGTCAGTATGCTTAATGACCAGCGAACATTGCACTAAAAACCGCAAACTTTGCATGTTCTTGCTTCCTGTGAAAATATGTAGTCGGTGGCATAATGTTTGCTTGAAAACAAATGCTTCAGTGTGAAAACAGATTCATGTTAACTGAGTTGATGTTTCACAACAATATTCAAACAAATGATAAACTACAGCCATTACTATTCACTAAAAATTAAAACACATCAAGACATAGCATTTGAAGGAAGGTTGTCCATTTTTCATATACTTTTCAATCTGTAAAGGTTCGATTGAAGAACAAAACGTAGGAGGTTTCTCTATTTAGTGATATTGAAGATATTTCTAAAATTACCGAGATCAACACTACCTGCAAGTGCATGCATAAAACTGATAAATAAACAGTGACAACATGCAATATGTTATCAATGTATTTATTGTCTGGAATTTCTCATAGCAGAGCTTAGCTGAATTTATCATTTGCAAACAAAAATAACACAAGGACGAAGCTCTTGTCCAACTCCAAACCTGCACTGATCGTGAGTCACGTGTAGAATTAAAACATATTGTTTAAAATACCATACCAACATGACCAAAGCCTGCATGTTCAATTGCATTTCATACAAACAATATTCTTACGTACATTTGAAAAAAGGAGTAGGACTGAATAGTTTTGCATTTCAAATATACGACCCCTCAACCAACTGTTTTCACAAAATGATTTAAAGCAAATACACAGGTTTGAGGTTACACGCTTGGAATGATTTTAAAAACATGTCTTGTCTGTAGTGTGCACTCCAGTCACATTATTTGAATTATACAGAAAAATACTGTTACAGTTCCTTTTCTAATCTGTGCTCCTGGAAATTAAATTGGTCTGACAGTTTATTCAGTTTTAACCTTTTTAAACGTTTTTTACCCGTTTGCAAAACTGACAGAAACTGACAGAATCGTATTTCTTGTCCGCTGATGGTATTATTGCGCATCTTTTGGCTGATTTTTAAAGAAGGTGCCTTTGTAACAAAGTCTCTAACGACAACTCCCCCAACCCCACAGCATACTCATAAAATTGCTTTAAACCCATGTTAAGACGCAAATCAGGCCTCTCACTATGAGGCGTGCGATTGCACGCGCACGCCTTGGTATATGCCTAATCTGATCTAGGCGAGCGATTGATCGCACGCCTAAAATATTAAACTACAGTCACTTAGTTTCTTTTTCAAACGTAGGAAATATTTTTCATTTTTATGAACAAATTAA